>JAOBYF010105558.1:0-19343 GCA_025403605.1 Parazoanthus darwini | reverse complement strand
TAATAACAATAATAATAATAATAACAATAATAATAATAATAACAATAATAAAACAATAGCAACACAAAATGACGTAAAGAGGGCTTCCAATAGTTTCCTCGTGTCCATTACGTCATTGCGTGTTATATTTGAGAGATTTAGCACCGCGAACGGCAGGAATGGAAATGAGAAAGCAAACCATATGCAGCAACGCTTACTAACACTGCATAACATTCCCTATCTTTACTAGAGGACCGAAAATACGAAGTTCCAGAGAAAAAAAATACACTGCAGTACAATCTAGACCAGCAGAAAATTTAATCGCAAGATCGTTCTCGCTGTTTGCCGTTTTACGTACACTTGCTTCCAAATCTGTTCACCTGGAGACGCGCATGATACTTTTTCTATCATCCTAGCACGATATTGCTATATGACATATTGGTATGGTATGAGGGGAGTAAAATGGCGTCCGCCGTAAAGACTTGCGCATGTGCAGTGAGATTGTTTTTAAAAGTTGAAAGTTTTTTTTGACATTTGACCTTCAATCGTAAACATGTGAGGTTAAACTTTTGAAATAAAAAAACCCCAGATATCCAGCAAGGATGTGACTTAAAGAATGTAATAACCAAGGTTAACAACGGAAAGTAACCAGCTTCGAATCGCACACAGTTTTGTAACTGTCCATTGATGTGCCGCAAATTTGAAGTGGTGCGAACGCAGTTGACATATTAAACTGAGACCAGTCTTGTTTTCGACTGTTTACAAACCGCCTACATTCATTCTGAAAGCGCATCGGCAAGACCATTCTTTATTTAAACTAAACCAAATAACAAAAAATTTCGCGTTCGAATTATCTTCCTACGATGCGGTCTTAGCAGAGACACTACTCTTCTGGCGGCATCATCATCGAAACATGAAATCAACAATCCAACTCGAGTATGCCTAAGGCCAGATAAAAAAAATTACTTGTTTAGCGTCCCCGCCCGACCTGAAAAATGTTTCCGACCTCACTTTTTTTTATTTTAACAAAATGTTTATGTTTTTGATTGCTCATGCCGTACACATCTAGTTTTTTTGAAAATTATATGTGTACGGCATTGAGCCGCAAAATGCAAATTTAAAAATATGCACGCGTCTGCATCGACCGTTCTCATTCGAAACCTCGCGGCGAAAGAAAACCGATTGTCGTGTGGTTTATCACGTTACACGGAAGTTTATTTGACGGGACATTTGGAGATTTGCAGAACCTTTTCAAAAAAAATCTTCGGTCACAACTGATTTATTCGTGCTCACCGTTCACTGGGATGGTGTAAAAACACTTCAACGACCGTGTCGCGGTCTGAAATGGGAGTCAGTTCCTAATGAGTCGGAGAAACAAAAACGATCAGTACTAGGGTATAGAACAGTTTATGGGAAGCAGTAAGACAGTAGGTGCGACTAGTTGGCGAGATACGGTCAATCTTCTGGTGGGAGATGAATAGCGGTGTGTCCTAATTCAAACAAATATCTACGACACAGTCAAACGTGTTTTATGTTTTTAGCGGTCTATCACTATCGGGCTGTTTTTGGCCGCTTTTTATGTCTCTTGACCGGAACCGAGCCTTTCAAATGTTTTTTTCCGTATTGCTGCTGTTGAATCCATGGAGAACTATGGGACTGTTGTTTTGTAATCACACAGTACAAGGTGCAAACTGGTCCCCCACTGTCTACTTATGACCAAGTATGTCTCATTGCTAAAGTAAAAAATAAAATAAAAAACCGCCCTCCCGACCTGGAAAAGTTGAGATGGTTGGGCGCTAAACAATTATTTCAGTTTTTTATCTGGCCTAATCCTCGTCGCAACTTTTTTTAAAAAAAATTAGGACTGAGTTTCAATTTACAATCTAAATTGCCGCACCAGATTCTAAGCCAGTGCAAAAAATGTCGAACATTCACATTTTCGACGGAGACCAATTGAAACTCTAGCTAGCTTCTCGACAACGACAAGTACGAACCAGCGAGCAGTTTGGTTTGGACTCAGAGAAGCTATTGATAAATTTTGCCGTTTGCGTTTTAGGCCCGTAGTCAGGGGGGAGGTTAAATAAGACCATAAAGAAATCCGAATAGGTTTATCGTAACAGTTGGCGCCACCGTAAATGAACGACAAAAAATTAAACGGCCATAAGTGTGTTTGTCCCAAAAGTTTGGCTTTTAAGAGTCCAAGTTTACGAAATTTCCGCCCCCCCCCCAACAAAAATCCTGGTTACGGGCCTGCGTTAACTGATATTTTTTTTTTACGCAGTTGTATTCGAAGCAGTTTCAAGGAACTGACAACCAATTGCTTTACATAGGATATTTTGCAATTGGTTAACAGTTCCTTGAAACTGCCAAAGCGTCAACTGTCCTTATTACACCTTTTCGCAAGGAGGGTCAGATTGATCAGTTGTTACAGGAGTCAAACAAACACTAATAAAATCCACGTGTAAGCTTATGTTTTGTGGATTGGACTGATTTCCGCTTTAACGTATTTGCATTTAGGGAATTGTTTTAAAAGTGCTGTGGTAGTTGATTGAACAAAGGAAACCAAAAAATAAAAAAAAGGGGATGAAACAAGTTACAAGCAAAAACTCTATCATTGGCAATACGAATAGTTGTTAATAAGTTGGTAATACAGCATCAAGTGAAGTTACAGTGCTTTAACACACTTCTCACACCACCAGTTGCCACCATCTTATCTTCACATGCGTTCATCAGCCTTCAAGCGGGCTCATCAGTGTTTGCTCTTAGGTGAAAGGACGACATAGCTCTCAGAGCACTTTGGTTTGTTTACTGCATTTCTCACTTACACTTTTTTTGTTTCATAAGCACCTTGTTTTTAAGGATTTGCCCAAAAAATTTTAAAAATGCGGTATGGGCTGAATTAAGAACCCCATCAGGCTCAGACAAATTTTACAGGTTCTTATAAAAAAGTGTGTATGCAAAATCTGCCATCCACAACAGTACTTTATCACCTCATGTAATGCTTTGAATTTACAAACAGAAAACACGTGATAACCATGAAGACAATTCATAAGTAACAAAATTAATTACACTTGAAAAAGAGAACTTAAACAATAACGCTTCTCTTGAATTTAAATTCACAGCCAAAAAATCACGCAAATTACTAATCACGTGGGCATAGTCTTTTTGATTGCGATGTGTCAAGGATTTTTTAAAAATATCTTTAACTTTGCTGCCATGGCTCGAAACATATGACACAACAGAAATCAACTAACATAGACTGATAGAATAACTAAGAGAAATTGACGAAAATGTTGGTTTTTCTGCTGATCAAAAGATCACCTCTCTCAATCCATGCAACAAAACCATCCCTCTTGTTTTCCTTGAATCTTTTACCAAATCAAGCTTGTGTTCCAAATTTGTAACTTAACGAACCTTGGAGAAGGCCGTTTTCCGCGCTGTTTAATCTGTTGATTCATTCCACTTCAGTTCTTAAGTTGGCTTATCTCGCGGGCCTCCGCCTGGAAGTGAACAGGAAGGAAGCTCGTTTATATAATACAAACTTATCCTTTAACTACCCCGTGTAAGTATCCGCAAGGGTCAAACTTGATTGTCGGATTTAAATATATGTAATGTTCATATTAGCTTCAACACTCTAACACAACAAAATCTACATTAAGATCGGTTAAAGTTCACAAGACAAAAATAACAAGTAAAAGGAATTCGCCACTGATTTACAGCGGTCCCTGCGTAAACTAATGTTACTGAAATATATGTTGAAAAGTTAAACAAATTGTACACTATAAAATTTGAAATTACAATTTATACGATATTTTTAAACTAACAAGCGTATTTATTCTGTTGCTGTTAAAACAGCCTATGCATGTTATAGGGTGAACTAACTTTTTTATAGTTCTTTGGTTTCGACATCATCAGGATTTCAAAGTGTGGTTTTCTGTAAAATTTCAAGCGTATGTTTAAGGTAAATGGTATTAGTTTTTTAAATACACGTCTGGAATGTTCCAAGCTTTGGCAATTTAAACGAAGACTAAGTAGTCCCTTCTCTTTGCGAAGGGCAATGCTATTAGTATCTTGGCTGAAGTGGCAATAACGAGATTAGCATCACGAGAAACAAGAAACAGGCACCAAATTATTAATAACTTTAGTATAATAGAAATAAAAAAAAACAATTAAATACGGAGTTTTCTATTCTTCCCATTAGCTTGACAGCCAAATGTGCAGGCAGATTGATACAAATATCAAATACAACTAACCGGAGATTGGAAAAAGCTATAGAACCTTCGTAATAGAAAGGAGAAAGAAACAATAACCGAAGGCGTTTTGTAATAGGAATAAAATATCGGAAGAGGGAGTAAGGAGAAAAAGCATGCATTGCCGTAGATTGAATCAAATAAATTTCACAATGCCATAAATAAATACATTATAGGATAAACTTACTTCATTAAATCAACCATTGCGTTACCGAGCTTTCGACTAAGTGCTAGTTTTCCTGTCTTATATAGGACTTAAAGTTTTCTCCTCTTCCTTTAAAGCTGCCCACGGCACAGACTACCAATTAACTGCAACTCATACGAAAAAGTAAAAAAAATGGAATATTTGCGCTGATTTGAAACCCGAAATTTTCTGCACAACTGACTTAAAGTAATCATTATTTTAGCAGGTTCTGATAAAATATTTTGTAATTATTTTTATAAGCATAAAACTCTGGCATGCGTTTATTTTAATCATAGCTATCAGTGACGATTGCTCTGTTTTTTAAGTTTTGAAACATGTCTGGGCACCAGTTAAGAAATATTCACTTTCTTTACAATACATGCGAAGTATTTTAAAAATGTCGCTTTGCTTTAGCGTTTCTTTTAATAACTAATCGGAGACTGGCGGGATTCATGGAAGGTAGATGCAGAGCTGGCTTTTTTTCCGCCACTGCAGGTGTTTTCAGCGTTTTTTTTTTGAAAAGGTTAATCTATTTAAATGCCAGATGAAACTACTTCGAGTCTACGCATGTTAAACAGTCTATTTTTTTCACAATTTAACTATAGAACCAAGCAAAATAGATTAGTTACTTTAAAAAAACCCGCTTCTCCCACCTATTCAAAAACATTGCTAATTTATAAAAGCACTAAAATAACGTTTGTAAATGGATTAAAATATACATGAGCTGTACAACATGTTAGTTTTGAAATGGTATAATCATAATCATGTTATCGCTAATGACTTTTAAAACCTTGCAGTCAAGCAATACTCACCATCAAAAATGATTGGCACTCAACCACTTGCTCTATGCATACTTCTGACACGGAAAACATTGTCTCAGATTTGATATAAATATCCGCCGCAAACGGAAAGAGCGTCCTTTTTTCAGATTTGCAATTCGGTTTCTCTTGTGCAAAAGTGGGCGGAGCGGACGAGCTAAGCACGTGCTTCAACATTTCCCTCCTATAAAATCGCCTTTGAAGAAACGCTTAAATGATGTGAAAGTTCAAACGTCTACGATTCAAATACTAAACTAAAGACCAAGTCGTGTTCTCACTAATCTGTAAGGAACGTTTTTAACTCTTGACACTTGCAACTTAGACAAAACCGGAAAGCGGTTTATATTAAGAAGTATCATTTATTAGAGATCAGCTTCCGTTTGCATGAGTATGCAATTTCCTCATATC
Source organism: Parazoanthus darwini (assembly GCA_025403605.1). Taxonomy (NCBI): domain Eukaryota; kingdom Metazoa; phylum Cnidaria; class Anthozoa; order Zoantharia; family Parazoanthidae; genus Parazoanthus; species Parazoanthus darwini. Next base: position 13,704 of record JAOBYF010105558.1, on the reverse strand, counting down.
AAGAATTAATGTATAGAATATTCAAGTTAGAGTTATTTTCAAAGGGAACCGGTACAAACAGAAGTGTTGTGTGTCGCGTAACACAAACTGGCTCTCGGCAGTGAATAGCATTAACCACTTTAGCAAGTTACATTGATTTGCTATAAACAACTCATCATACTCTATGTACATTTTACAATCTTCCCCTGTCCGTGGAACTTACCTGGGGGAGGTACTCACTCGTGTTTCCCATAACCAAACCCTCAAACCCTGACGCTATTTAATTAAGACCAGAAAAACAGTTTTCTTAACCCTGTTTCAGACCAAATCTCGAAACAATTTAAAGATAACTGTACGATCCACAGGTTTTCCGCGAAAACTCTTCTGTTTTCTATACTAATCAGGCAAATGTACTCGGCCCCATTCCAACCCAAATCGGTCTGAAAACCACACGCATACGTGCGAGGGGTGATATCTCCCTCGTTTAACACTTCGTTCCCTTTTTTCTTGTTCAGATCTTATGTTTGTTCCTCATGCTGATATTCAGCGATGTCACATTTCCAAAAATTGGGATATTAAATCATCAAATTTTCGACATTTTGCTGCTACGACAATTTAAATTTAGCCAAAATGTTTCAAACTCGTTAGTTCATCAATGAAATATAGTTCGCACTCCCGACCATTTTTTCCCCGACCCTTACTTGAAGGAACGACCCTCAGCCTTGCCCGTTCATGATCGCTCATTTCTATCTTTTCTTAGTTTTTTCCTTTTTTCTTCTTTCACTGTATTTATAATTAAATTCACTGAATGGACTTACTTGGCGAGGGGTATCTTCACAAAAGTCTACTAGTCTGAACACTTCTATTTTCGTTCTGTGTAGTTAGTACACACCTGTTTTGACCTGCACAGTTATGAAGGTTCCGTTACAGATGTCGGGAAACTATTGTGTTTCAGTTCATGTCTCAGCGTGAAACATCTCTATATTAGTGGTAAAACATATCTAATCGCACAGCGAAAACTTTTAAAATAATTTTTGAAGTTTTAATCACGCTACACCTTTCTTATTTACTCAAAATCGCCAGGGAAGAAAACGTCTCTTCAGTCTATAAAGATTATCTGTGCGGAAATGAGCTTTTACAGGCAAAAGAAAATTGCATACTTTTCACAAAATATTTACTTTCACGACAGGCTATTAAACCAGTCGTTTTTTAACGCGTTCATGCTTGCACGATCACCATTAAGACCTATCCTTTTATAAGCAAAACTCAAACAGGGAACTTTGAATGGTTTTCACATGGCTCATGGGCGAATACGTGGGCGGTGTATTTTATTTTATATACCAGGCTACACGACAAGAACTTGTAAGAATACATAGATTAGAGGCGCTTACCAAATACTCTGAGCTGCTTTTTATTCAATTGTGGTACTGGTAGTTAAATATAGTGGAAAGCAAGTGATAAATGTTTTCTCTAAGTAGTGAAGTAAAACAAAAAAAGAACATTGAAAAATAAAACAAAATAATAACCCCACGCAAAGCGTTTAAGTTATCTTATTTGAAAACTAAACTGCGGTAACCAATTGAGAAAATAACGGAACTGTTGGTTTTATTTGTACAGGCGAAAACAGGAAACTCTGTTCCAACAAACAAACAACAATTTACTATGTCGTACTCTCACGCGTGGGCGAGCAAAAAACCTGAAAGCTATATTTCCGTAGTTTTAACAAATGTTTCATTATAATAGAGGAACTGCCCACGGTTATCAAACAGGTGCGTTACCGGAACTCTAAAGGTTGAATTAAAATTGTAAAATGTTCAAAATGGCGCAATATTTCGATCTGCAAAACATATGCCTTGGGACTGGGCGCCTTTTACTGATCGATGGGAGGTTTTTAGTTCATAAGATACACAATTGAAACACGGTACAAACTCATTATGTCAGTTCGATTTCGTCATTTCGTGACCTACTTGTGTGGCACTAGCCAAGTGTACGTTAATTAGACGGCAATCATTGAAATGTATAATTGCTCTATTGTAGCGTGGCCTGTTAGTAGCGGTCTTTATATAAATACAACGGCCAGACCTCGGTGACAGTACTGTAGTTCAATACTGCCCAGGTCTGCGCGCAATATTCCGTGTTCGTGCGAAACTCATAGAACTGAGGTCTTCAAACAAGGAAAGTTTGGTAAGGAAAAATGTACGGTTTTTAATACTTTATACTCTGGTTTCATTTTATCCCCGCCATTTGATATTCATAACAGCTAAGTTAACTGTTATATAACGACGGGGCAATAGAGAGTAGTCAGTCAGGGTTGTGGCGTTATGAAAAGGAAATGTTGTTCAGTATCACTTATAGTGGTCAACCAATGGTTAAAGATTGTCTACACTTTATGTCTCTCAACCACGTCCCCAAGCCAACACTTACATTTAAGGAAAAGTTCGATCTCACAATTTTTAAGAAACAACTACTTAATTACTCAAAAAACTGATCAGGCTCCTTTTCATGAAATGCAAAACTAATGGTGATGTTGATGTCTCTAAATGGTTTAAAAGCTAGCATTTTTTACCCGAATTAAAATTGAATCGGTATTCAATGCCAAGCAGTTCTACTTTCACAAAATTGGTTCGGTTCATTGCGAAAGATCGGTTGGTCTGCGACAACAAAGATGCACCGAATGTGTTGTTAATCCTCAAAAGCTGAGATGGCATTCTTTTCAAGTCCCCGCCCCAACTGTTTGGACGGTTGGAACAGGTTTCTACCTTTGGTTTAATTTTAAGAAGCGGCAGTGTTTCCTCGAGTTGCATCAAAATAAATTAAATTGTTTATGCGTGGTTTCATCAACAAGGGTTGGTATTGGACAGTATCTTTTTCGCTGTACTGTTTGGTGGAAAACTAACGTTTCGAGCGTTGGCTCTTTGTCGGAACAAACTGGACAGTAAATACAGCATACGCTCGAAACGTCACCTTTCCACCCAACGGCTTGCGCCAAAAAACAATCCATATCAACTCTGTCAATTTCCTCGCGCTTCACCAGTTCAATTCCTGTTGAATCCTTCGGTACCTTAGCCTTAAGTAAAACTCCAGTGAGTGTCTTCCTGATCTTTCAGTTATCTTTGATGAGAATTCGAGCTTCGCCTATATTTCTTCGGCTATATCAACGCAGCAATTAAGAAAGCTGGGTTGGCAATCTTAATAAACGGTAGTAGTCGGATTCGAAAAAATCTGGCAAAAGAAGATTCAGTAAGACTTGTAATACATGCTTGCATGTGCTATGGCCCGCCACACTCATAGATCGTTCGGCACTGGACAGTTGGTTTATTGGAATGGTGTCTTGCAAGCTGGAAAGACGACTACAAAGTAAAGCGGTCTGTTAACTGATAACCAGGTAGCAGACGGTCGGAGCAGATTACACCGACTCTGAAACAACTCCACTGGCTCCCTATTCAAGACAAGATTTCCTTTGAAACTGACTGCACTGTCTTACCCTCTTACAAAGTTTTAAACAAAGAGTCAATCGTTTACCTCGCCGACCTTCTAAAATAGGCTACTGACCTTCTAGACAGTCCTTCTTCTAAATCTTTACTAGGTTACTTTACCTTCTAGACAGTTCTTTTTCTAAATCTTTACTAGTGATATTTAATTATGCGAACTCTTACTTTTGGACAAAGATTATTCTCATATGCCGCTGCATGCTGAACTTTAGAACTTTCTTCCTCAAACCATAAAAATGTCAAATTGTGTCTCCAGTTTAAAAATGTTCACTAAAGACATTAATAAATATTGTTTTTTTATTCCTATTTTATTGTAAGAGCATGGGTATTCTTATTTATACGCTAATACAGTTATTATTATTATTATTATTATTAATAATAGCATTGTTATTATTGCTTTTAGTATGATTCAAAAGTTGGACGTTCTTAGTATCTGCAAAATGATTATCGCACTGAGGACTAGGGTTTTTGTCTAAAACGAGACCAGGCAGGACGTCTTTTTCCCACGTTCTAGTAGCTGTGGCAAACGCATTGAGAAACAGAGACCAAACACTGACACTATTGCAATAGTATCTACCAGCAGGATTAACTTGGTTTGAAACGGAAATATGAAGTGATTCAGCAGACAAAAATCAGGAAGTTTTTTTAAAACAAATAACAAAACGAATTCAGTTTCCGCTGATTGAAAAAGCTGCAATTATTTACTTAAGCACAAAAACATTGATACATTGATTTGAAACTTTTCTGTAGAACGGCTTCCGCGATTCATCATGATGTTACGAGACCATTTGCACATTGAAATGTTTTTATGAGTGCTTGAGCTTGAATTTTAATAGCTAATGGACTGAATCAGGTTAAGAAATTTCCGCCACCCATGCCGCACGGAACCTTAATGGAGCCAAAATGGACACATTTTAGAAATCCAAGTGACAATCATTTGATGATTTGGGGTTTTTTTGAGAAACGATGTACAATTCAAATTTTGAGTGAAGAAAGAGTCACGAGCAGGACTGAGCGGTTTACACTGATTGCATGCTTAGAGTTTCAGATCTAGACTTTGTAGAGCAAATTTCTTTCAAGGAAATAACTTGTATTTGGCTTTTTTACAAGTCCTAAGGTTTTTATCGGATACATAAATAAAGAAATTAAGAAATAGCGGCATTAGAATTTAAGGCCGCTACACACGAGCAGATTTTTTTCCTGAATCTCCCGATTTTTGACGCCGACAAAAATTGCCCCGTGTGTGGTAGTTCCCGGCAAGTTTCAGACCAGAGTTTTTGTCAGGGACAGAGACTGTGCATTCTTGATCCAGAAACAAAATTGGTACGTGTGTGGCAAATTGTCAGGAGAAGAGCTTGGTTTGACCAATCACTGATCAGATTAAATGTTGTGGGGAAGTTCAAGATGGCGGCCGCAGTCACAGGTGAGGAAGTGAAGAAGACATTGTTGAAGTGTACCAAGCGAGGCCATGGTTCTATACATCAATGCCAGAGCGCACGCACCGAGCAATGAGAGGCAATATTTACTATCTCGTCCCAGTCTTCAACCGTTGCTTTCCTCGCATCATGATGAGGATGATTGCAGCCAGCTTTTTTTTACGAATCAAATTAGTTTCCATCTTCACAAACTTTTTTAATAAGGCCATACCCCGGCAGAGCGACAGTGAAATCAGTCCGTGGGTACGAGGTGATGCTCCACTGCCATGCCAGCCACGACAAAAAGTCGATTCGTGTGTGCATGTGGCAGTTTTTATTTCCCGACAAATTGTAGGCGTCAGAAAATCAGGAGCATCACGATATAAAAATCGGCTCGTATGTAGCGATAAACTTCAAAGTTCTTTTAATATTTTTCTTAGAAGTCCACGGAAAACAAACTCCAAAAACTACAAAAAAAATCGATTATATATTTATTAACGTTGTTAAGTTCTCCTTGTTATTTTTCCTGCCTTTTAATGTGGGTGAACTGTATGGCGGCGTAAAAGAAGCCTTACTGAACACATTTGTGACTGATTTGTGATCCATACTGTCAATGTACTGTACCGTACGTGCACTGATAGTTTACCAAGCTGGCGGCTTCAGGGTCAAAAGCCTCTTTTTTTACGAAGAGAATTTGTTTTGATAGCGAACGTAATGCCGGAGTTTGCACATTCGATCGAAATCTTAAAAGCAGTCAATCCTCGTCTTCAGTTACTCGGATGATAGCGCAAAATTGCCCGTTTGTTTTCCAATAAATGAAGATGCATATATCATTATTCATTTACCCGTGTATCTAAGTCATAGATGTATTAAAGTTTGTTTACTTAATCTTTGTTCATAAACTTCCTACACCTCTTTACACTAAAAGAACACTTAACATCTGCATACAAACTGCTGCCGACCTTATGTTCTCGGTACCAAACGACATGTTCTTTCTACTTTACCTCCAGCCGGAGGCAAACCAATACGGGTCGTGAAAAGCGACACTAGTACATCAACCTTTCAAACACTGTTGTTGTATACACTGGTATTGTTTCAAACAAGAATTAAGCTGGACTGTAACGAGTCACAACTTTATATCATGCAGCGCATTCTGATCGCTAATCAAACTGATTCAATTCCCAACTACCGACATTTTTGCCCAGTCCGTTGCGGTTGTTATGTTTTTCAGAAGTTCGGAGCAAATAAAAAATGTTACTTCATAACACAGATCATGATATTTCAGCCGGAACTCGCACTGAAGTAGCATTAAAGTTTCAGTGTTACACAAAATGAATATGACCAAAGTGTATTTCGAGCATATAAGGTTTCTACAGCTTTTAAATAAAACTCTCCGGCTTAGAAGCCGATTAACGTTTTGAGGAAGAGCTTATAAACTACACCGCACTGAATCACTTTCACAAGATATTATAATAGCAACAGTGAAACGTGTGGTCTGGAACTGAATGATACACAATACGTCGAGTGCCGTGTATACGGAAAGGATAAACTTCCAAAAACAGGAGTTTTTCATTTGTAAACTAAGCGTGATCTCCAATTTAACAAAACCATCAATTATATAAGGCCAAACCCTCTTGAATAACTGCCTGTTTAGCTCCACATCTCTATCCTAAGCGGAAGCACTCACGATCGTGGAGCGGAAAGAGTAAAATGTAACTTTGATAATTAGCAATATACTACTTTACAAAATACCTAACGACCTGCATAATACTTCTTTTGGGTTGTCTTTCATAGCCAATCGAGTACAAATTTATCAACGTCACCTGAAAACAACAACGTGCCGGATAGTATGTGTCAATTTGCAATCAGCTTATCAAGTTCCCGTAATTATGACCATTTGTCGGTTATTCTTCAATCAAATTCTACTATCACACACTTTATATAATGCCATTGTCCATTGACAAAGCGAAGGAGGAGCTTTCGACAACAAATAGCCAGGAGTTTTCTTAAAAGCTCGATCATTTTGCTTAAGCCGTAGCTGGCGACAGAACTCATTGATCAGAGCAGTTTGTAAAAAGCTTTCCTCCAAAGAAACTCTTTAGACCGCCAAAGTTAATTCATAGCAAACGTAGGAGTAAGTACATTGCTTAAATCAATTATCAAACTTTGATTTTAAAATCCAAACTGAAAACGTTTCTACGAAGGACTTAAAAAGTTGTATTGAGAGGAACGTTTCTTAGCCTTATCGTTACACGTTGCTGCTCTTTCACGTTTACTTAGTTGTTTTGCTAAAAAAATCAGCGCCAGGCAAGTCTTGCTTTTTATTTTAACGGCAGTTTTTCCTTCTCCTCCTCCACAGCTATAAAAGGAATCGCAATCGATCAAAGCAGAAAGAGAAACAAGTTTTGTGAAAGGTCTGAGTATTGTCTCTATTGAAAGGGTAAGTGGTGTATTTTCTGAAGTACCCATTTATCGTTGGCTGAGACTCAAACAAACTAAAGTTGGACCACCATTAGCAATTGTAGCAAATCCTTAAGAAGCTTACTGCTGTCTGTTATTACCCATTAATGTTTAAATTGGAATCGTCGAGCAGATATGTGCCAACGCATAAGGTTAATCTACATAAAACTGAAATGTTTGCCTTTATTTTCAGGTCAAGAAAATGAGAGGAAACGGTCAAGTATTTGTGATCGTTGTTGCAAGTCTCGTCGTGTTATGTACACAGTGTTTACAGCCTTGCGGATCAAAACTCGTCGGAAGTTCGCTGTCAAACACAACCGGGCTCAGATCCTCGACAACACTTACTCACAGACTGACCACCTTAAAAGCACAAGGATATGGAGCCTTGAGGCAGCTGCTAACGCAAACGAAAGAGGCTTCAAAGTCGCAAAAAACGCAAAAGCCGAATGGTTGGCTACTAAAACATCATCGTAATCTGATGAACCCCAATGGAACGACTTCGCCACAATTTAGTCTACGACTTCATTCAACTGCAAGGCCTTTCGGTCAGGGGAAGGGACGCGCACGCGGGAAAGGAAAGCTGCAGCTGCCGCTTACAAAACACAACTTAAATTTCCTACTTCGAAGAGCTATGTTGCGCCGCCTGAGAGGTAAATCTCTGCCGTTGACGTCAGGGAAATCAATGGTGAATGGAGGGCGACTGCCTATCAGAGCTGGAAGACCACCGCTGCATCCTGGTAGTGGTATTACAAAGCTTTCGAGCAACTCAAAACCGAGGCCATTTCCTTTAAAGCCAGATAAAGGAGGCATTATTCTCCCATTTAATATGAAGGTTATCCGGCGAAACAAAAACTGGTGTAAAATGGTGAGTTTTAGACAGAAAATTCACCACAAGAATTGCCAACCGGTATTCGTTGATAACAATGTTTGCTATGGACAATGCATGTCTTACTACGTTCCACACCTTTTTCAGTCTTGTGCGGCGTGCATGGCTACCTCAGAAATCACAATTGAAGTTAAGCTTAAATGCTCAGGGCAAACTCCAGACAAAGTCACTAAAAAGGTAAAGATCGTTGACTCGTGTCGGTGCAGGGCAACTTCGTGCAGTCTGTAAACAGATGAAATGACCAGGATTGAAATGACACAGCGGTTTGAGAGGGCGTAGAGCAGTCATGACCAGTCATTCGCACAGCGTAGAATGATTAATATAAATAATGTACCTCTCATTCCATTACAGAAGCAAAAACATTGTCAATCTGTATATATCTTATTCTATTTATCGACTCGGGTTTTATTTCTCCGTGTTCCAAAAGCTATTTGATAAAGCTTAAGGCTAAAAAATACTGTTCAGTGTGAAATGTAAATATTATAAGGAACTGATTGAACGGAACTCATGAGAACCCGTCCATCTACTGTCAGTAGTTCAACGAGAGTTAAAAAATAAACCAAGCACCCGTGAATGGCGGTGTTCCGCAGTTTACCGTTCAAGATCCTGCTATAGCTGTGCACAATATTTAGTGACCTCGTAATAACAACAGAGCTTGGAAATCTTGGATATCCAGACCATCCGATGTATTGATGTAAAACATATACACGTGATGTAGATGGAAATAAAGATACTTTTTAAAACTGTGAATAACATGTGTCATTTTGTTCTGTCATATCTTTGGGGTGCTTGCTTTAAGAGTTTCTTAAGAAAGCTTTTCATGTGCTCCACCATGTCAACGATAAAACCATTTATCACTCGCTTTGAACAAGAGTTGATTAAATAGAATCAAAAAGGTGTAAATTAACACAAAAGCGTCCAGGTATTATTAAATTCTGTGTTGCGTTGACATCTCTGAAAGAGTATTCACGAATTTCTTTTTCAGTTCAAGTCCGACAGAAGTAAAAAATCTCACTCAACGGAAAATAAGGGTCAACTCCCGCAGATCCTGGGGAAATTCGTTAGAAGGCCCAAAACAATGACAGTTCTGCTATGGGCAGCTCACGAGTCATTGCGGAAATAAAGGATCAGACTTAAAGACGCCCACAACGCCTACAGGCTTCGACCTTCTTTATTCACTTTTACGACGGAGCTTAAAATTAGCACTTGAACGGCGCCAGTCGTCATTGCAAATACTGCAGTAAGTCTACGATGTGGACATAAAGCAATTTGTAACACTGCTTGTTTGTTGTGTTATTGTCATGCTGTTATCCGAAGATATACGAGGTCCACAGTTGGCTTTCAAATCAATTCAGTGCTTTCACCTCAGTGGCGCCCCATCTCGTAAAGAGTAAATCATCGGAGTACAGCAGGAACCAAATTAACCAGTCGGCTTAAAGTTAAGCTTGGTTTATACTCAGCTGGTTATTTAATTTTGCAGTAAACACTTCAGTCCCTCTTTCTTTTGAAAGGAAGACAGATTTTCAGAGGAAGTGTTTCGCAGAGAAAAAACTATCAGTTCAATTTTGCATCATGGTAAGCTCGCATTGAATACATGCTAGCGTATTTGCTAAAACAAATTGATTTTTTATATATTGATTTTTTAAACAACGGGAGTCTTTATACTTTAAAGAGTAAATGCTGTATTTATGTTTGAATCAGTATCAATAGCAAAACAAATCACAAAGTCAGTCAAAGCATACGTTCTAAACACACAGGTCGACAAAGAATAAACATATACTTAACCAGTAAATAAATAAATAAAAGAAAGTTAAAGTAAGACATGGGGATTTGGTGCAACTGTGTCTGTTTTGTGAATAGTCTGCAGAGATTCACCGCGTGAGTGTAGCCGACTAGTCGAACCGGACTGGCGTTGATCACCACGCAAAATTTGTGTATCTGTCATTATCAGTACAGTTTAACAGCTCATTTACGCCATCTACAATTTGTACCTCTGCAGCTGCTAATCAAAATCACCCACAGCGGCGGTCAGACGGCCAACACAAATCGTGCGCTGCAAGTGCCAAGATGTTTCCTCTGACCTCGCAAAAAGCCGCCACTCTTCGATTCACCCCAGCAAAAAATTCGCATAACTTATACGAGCTATAAAGATGCAAGTGATAAATCAGTCATTTTTATAACTTTTTTTTTATAGTAGAGGCAGTTCTTAAGGAAAGGCCAGGTTTTTATTACCAAATCCCAAGCCGTCAGCAAAGTTAATACTTTGGGCGATATCTCTCATACCGAGCAACGGAAACATAAAACAACTATAAAATTCTCATAAAATCCATTTCTTCCTCGATAAATATTCCGCGGCGCCCAGAATATGCGAGTTTTCTTGATCTAGGCAATGTTCAGTATAAGCAGACACAATGTTGCTTTATATGATAGATATCAAATATTTGTTTTAATTGACCCCTGGCCCTGGCATTTTGTGTATCTCTTTGATTTTGGCTAAATAGTTGAATTTGTTAACGAAGTTCTTTTTGTTTGACTAATACCGTTTCTTTGTAAAGATACGGGAATATATTGGCCAACTTACAGATAGTATGACTTGTTAATTTGAAGTCTTCCAAGGTTTTACCTATTTAACTTTTTTCTTACAGCTCCTTCTCCTTCTCGTTTTCGTTTTCAAGCCTCCATCACATCGTAGAAAATCTCAATATCATTTTGGATTGAGGTTGAACGGCCTTAATTGGTTTTTTAAAGTCTCAAACAAATTGATCTCAAAAACATTTTCATTTTTTTTCCTTTTGGATACGTTTACTCGCTGTATTGTGAATCAGAACATAAAGTCTTTCAGCCCCCATATCTAAATTAGGCTCATTGATCTTACAAATAATATACCCTGCTCTGGCTGGAAGTCTTTCAGATTTAGCTGAGATAGCTAACTGAATATCTGACGATTGCCTGTACACAAGAGACTCATGAGCTGCCAAAATATGAAACGATATAGTGTTAAAAACCCTTCTGATGTCAACAAATATTGTTATTTTAGTTGCAACCAGTTTTATGTTGTTCTTAAAATTTGACACTTTTCAGTGTTAATTGAGTGACACTGGCAAGTTTTTGAAAAACGTTTCTCATATCTAAAAACACAAAATCGTAATGGTTTCTGCATGTCATGTCAGTTTTAAAACCCAACACAACTTCTCAACTGGCACAAGCCACGACGTTCAACTAACGGCTGGTAAATCGTCACTGTTTTCAGTTCAGTCACGAGTCTTGTGAGCATGAGCCAGGCCAATGCATCAAACGCTTTTGTTTAGACTTTTTAAGTATTATATTTAGGCATTCGATACTTTTAAATACACGAAAGAATATTTGTATATCCATTACCCTAGCTGCCCCAACCCCAATCGTATATTCCTAGTCCTAACGCTAAGGAGCCAGTGAGTCAAGCTATCTATCTAAGTGATTGATTTTGCAATCAGCTTAACCTAAAAACCCAACCCCCGACCCTAATGTTACCCTTATGGCTCCTTACTTTCACTCGTTACTCGTGGCGCATTTGGTTCGTAAAACGACCGTGCGACTCACCACGGAACCTTTTCTTCAATTGAAGTCACAGCAGCTGCATGCCTTGATCACGATCCGGCCAGACTTTGGTCCTATTCAAGCATCAGCTTATTAGATGCATTGTCGCGACTCAGTAATGCCATGGCGCGCCGTGTAACTGTAGCTTCAGTTTTAAAAACCAGTATAGATATTCATTTATTGTTTTATATTTTCACTACCTTTTCCTCCAACGTTTAATATAGGCTACCACTCGATATGTGCTGTAATCATAATATTGGAGAAGAAATAACTTCGGTCTCGAACAGATGCGCTTTACTGCAAGCAGGCTCGATTGCAGACTCTTAGCTATGAAACAAGCTGTTTAGTACTAAGGCACTTTATGCCTTGTAATACAATTTTAAAAAGAGTTCACTTGTAAGAATACGTATGATGTAATCGAACATCTGAAAATCTCGGTTGGGGGTTGTCTAGTGCTACATGTAGTACCAAAGTGGGATTTTTGAAATAGAATAGTGAAATTGTATTATCAATGAATGAGTGAGAGAATGAATTATTCTTGGGGGGGGGTCCACATTACCGAAGTTTAGGTTGACCAAGATAAGACAAAACCTCATAGTAAAAGAATAAAAAAACGGGTGAAAAGGGGAAGTGACGGAACCCCTAGAACCATCCCCAATCCCCTAGGTACACCCCTGTTGAAGGAGGTTTTTCTGTAACCCAGCGAAAATACGAAAATTTATGATTGTGAAACTATATTTGATATTGCATATATGATATCTTTCTCGATTCTGACGAGGTAACTCACACTAACCCACTCCGCGTAAAAAATTAATTAGCCAACTCAGCCCCGAAGAAAAAAAACTTTAAGAAAGACTTTTTAAAAGCTGATTACCGCGACATAAGACTAACGATTACAAACAGACATAATATTTCTGCGCCGATATTTAGGGCGGATGATCTCATAACGACATAAGTATTGACTTTGTCAAGTTGGAAAACAGCTTTAAGTCTATCAGTATAGAGTAATCTGAGGTCAGTTTTGAATGAGCTTAGACAGACGGAGGATCTTGAGTCCCAGAAGCAGGACGACAGAACGGCGAGTACAAAGCCCTGCAGCTCCCCAGCCTCTGTATAAAATTTGACGGAACATAGACCGCGCGCCAAGTGCATGGTGGGCTCATTATTAGCTTGTATTTGTGGTGGCCTGGTGACGAGAGACAAGCAAGATGGCGGAAAACTCAAATGAGGCGGGAGCTCAGTTTTTAAGTTTATTTTGACATCAGCAAAGAAGATCAAAGAAAATATGGATGAATGACATCTCCCAAGGAATATTTTGTGTCAAAATGGTTAGCATTTTACCTTCACGTTGCTACTTTGTACTTTACTAATCGTGTTTTCTAGCAGTTTTAAGAAATTTAAGCTATATACTATTTACACTTTATTTCTTATAAAACGTGCTTCTTCTTATCGTTGGCTGCTTTAATACCAACCCACTGTCCATCCCCTGCTTCGCTGTCACAACAGAGGCGGTCGTTAGCGCCAAGCCAAATTTACAAGAGGAAACAGGGCTCGGACTCAGATGAATACGACTGCAGACCTTCACAGGTAACTACAGTATACATACCTCATTACCTGTAGGCTGTACATTACACTGATCGATTTTCTTAAATATGAGCACAACCAAGACATTTCATACCTGTCAGTGAAACTTGTCTGAATGGTAGACTTAAGTTTTATTTCCGTTTTCAAGGAACGCTCAATAATTTGCAAAAAAAAAGGAAATAGGTTTAATACAGTACATGTAAAGCAAACCCTGGGCACTTGTAAATCTAAATCTAAATCTAAATGGAATACTACGCAATCTCCCTCCAGGGGATTTGGCATAGGTTTGGGCGGAGTCATTCAGTCATGATAG
>JAOBYF010105447.1:0-11559 GCA_025403605.1 Parazoanthus darwini | reverse complement strand
TCAAACTGCAATTTGCATAATAAAATGTGCATAAGTTAAAAAGCTGTAAATTTTGGCTCACAGCCCACAAATTTTCAGGCCAACAGCTACTGCACTGCTCGTAGAATTTGCCGCTTCACAGAACCCTTGCACGTATATATGATTATGTATAATGTTTACACACAGGAAATCATCTTTTAATCGAGCATCAACAAAATAACCAGTCGATATTCCGGTCAGTACGTCAAACTGAGGCATGCAAATATAAACCTTGTTGTTGTTTGTTCCCAGTACTTACTTGGATGCTCGACCTTGCGAAGAACACTTGGCCGGCGGACAATGCTCCATAAGATCTCCAACAAAACTAGGAAGCCGTAAAACAACGAGATGCATAAAATAATGATGCGTTCTGCAATATTCGCCATCTCGAACGGTCGAACCCAGCGCGGCCGCTAAGCGAAGGTTTGGTTACAAAGCAGTCCCAGCAGACACTAATGTCTTGTCTTTTGTTGCACATGTCTTGTCATGTTTATCGTCTGTACTCTGTACTCTATAAACTTCCTTTGCTGTAGCGTTATCTTGGAACTGTTTTTCACAAACTAGTCTTATAATAGAGCACACTGTAGTTAATCATGGATAGAAAAACCGTATTCACTGGGGTTCCTGTTTCGTCTAGAATCATCAATCAGGTGAATGAGTCCTTTATTTGTTAGATTAAGATCTGTACATTTAACTTATTATTTCAGAAAACAAACATGATAGAGTTATGGCATATGCTTAGTATTTTGCAAACCTGCTGCACTTGCAGTCCTAATGGACAGTTAGCTTGATTGTCGATATATATACGAATATTTAACATAACCAGTTATTTTTTGTAACAATCTGATTTAAAATGTGTACTCGTTGAAAGTCGATAAAAAATCGATATCAGTCAATATTAATGACAATTTGATCATCGATTGCCATCAGTTATCATGGATATTTTTTTATTGAAATAGATAGAACAATCATGACAGTTGCTGAAAGCTGCTACATTAAACATGTACTGTAAAGTTACATTTAGTCAAAAATTTCTGATACAGTATTGAACAGTCGATTGATGGACATCCATTGTTGACTGTCATTGGCCATCAGTGGACTCTGAGATGTGTTTAATTTTAGTCTGTGTATAAATATTTAAGGATTAATGCTCATTATACCAGGTAATGTCAGGGGAGCTCATCAGAAAACCCCCCAAAAAACCCTAAAAAATACCTGGCCTTAAACTTGCTACCCATACAAAATGCAATGTGTCAGTAATATAAGTCAAATACCATTCATTATTAGCCATACTCATCAAATACACTGTTCCCGTATTAGTTTGTGAGGGTATAATCATTATTATAACCAGGATTACCCCTAAGAAATACCAGGTATTCTCAAAACTCAAGTTTTGCCCGAGAAAACCCCTAAAAAGAACTAGATCGCCAATTTCAACCCCTAAAAATTACGAGCTCCCCCAATATGTATCCAACTATGGGGAGTAAACCCCCCCCCCCAGGCAGTATAGCTAGTATTAATATTATTTATGCTTGTTGATCAGAATACCAAATAATTATAAGTATTGTTCCCCAACAGAAGTACAAGTTTGCTCCCAATCAAATCTTGCCACATGTGTTAGTCATGTGCAAGCATACTATTTCATGATATTGTACAATCATGATCAATATTAGGCATGCACATGACCAATGTAATTTGATTGGATGTCAAAGCGCTGAATTGCAATTGGCTTCTCTTTCATGTGATGTCATGCGTTGTTTGTGTGGTTTCACTCACTGCACATTTTTCAACCAGCCTTTTAGTGAAAACAGAGTAGCAAGTTTTACCATGAGTAGACTGTATTCAAAACATCAACAAGAAATGTAATCTGTGCTTATGGGAAAAGTTTTTCATCATTTGTAAACCAGAAATGTCAATACTTAATCATAGAAACGAATTAACATCGACCTAAAGACACTAAGAAATTTCTGTTATACACTGTAATTGGATAATTGTATTTTTTATATATTTTAACATCTCAGTCAACATGTCACACAGTTAGGCATTGTTCCCAAATGTTATTTATGAATAATTTTGTCTTAAATTGAAACCAATTTGTGTAACAGTTGCCTGATGATTGCTTCGCTAGAAGCATGAAACTCGGAGTAGCAAATAAATCTGTTTGTCCAATTAGTCTGACTCCATATATTTTACTATTGATTGCTCTGAGTTTCCATTGAGCACTTTTATAGCAGATGAAGTCCTCAGTTTGTCCACTGGTAATATTATATAATTAAATATATTGTGTCATATTACTGTATATTATAACTAATTTATACTTAATGATATTTGATGTTCGAATTCATTTTCACAGCTGTATTAATTTTATTTTTATTATTATTTTGTTTTTCATAGGCTACCACTTCATCAAGTCTTCAGACCACTTCCCAAACAAAATCTGATAACTATAAAGAATATAAAGTCAGAGTTCCCAAGTAAGTTTTGACTTAGCATATCATGATAGTAATATATTTGTTTACTTAACTAAAGGTGGAGTCTCATGCTCTTCCAGAGAGTGTGCTAAAAGACGTGTAAAGTAAAGGGGAACTATAAAATTGCATGGCTATGCAGTATTAAATGCAAAAGAATTTAAATATTAGAAAAAAATCTTTAAAATGCAAAAACTATGTACACAGTTTTCAGTAACTTACTTGTTACGAAAAAATAAATTCTCTTAAAGGTCATGAAGAGAAAAAAGGAATACCTTAAAGAGCATTGATTAATTGATCAAAAGTCACCTACATGTATGTTGCTTGATGCACACTTGTCTACTTTTTACATGTAAATTTATCAATGTATTACACTTCTGCAAATAAGGTAATCATAATTTATACCACCCTTGTCTGCTGAATATCTTTGTACTTTTTGTTTTGACCCACTGGCATTTATTTAAAAGAGCCTGTTGTTGTGAAAAGATATCAGTGGACAATATGCTATTATTCAGGATTTATGATTATTTATAATTTTTATAAAATTCATCATAAAGGAACAGCGGCTACAGCACTTTGTGTCAAAAAAAACAGATCCAACATCTTTTTCATCTTCCTTTTTGTTCTAATTAAAGTTACTCACTGTTGTTTTCAAATTTAAATTCTTTGTTATGCAGGAATTTGTCTAAAAAGTACTACATGATGAGGTTTAACACCCCAGCCAAGATGGATCTTTCAGCCATCACCAAGGTAATTGATGTCCATGTCAAATTATGATGGGTTGATTTTATATTGTTGAGATAAAAATTTTTTGAAGAGTGAAAGTGTTGGAACCTGTCAAGTATTTATGCTGTGTTCATGAACCTTTAGGCCCAGATGGGCAGGGTTACAACAGCTTTGGGAGACAAAGAGGAGGATGACACTCCAAAGTTTGGTGCTGGTAGTGAGTTTGGCCGGGAGAGACGAGAGGAGGCTCGCAAAAGGAGAAGAGGATACATGCCCAAACCAAAAGACCCAGAGTCGGCACCCTGGCAGCTGAAAATTGGAGGCAAAGGTGGCAGGAGGTTTGTGTAGTAGTCAGTTGGGCCTTCAGGTCAGGGGGGGCATGCCAAAAATCGGTTAGGGGTGCTGCCAAGGGACAATTGTTTTCCACCCTCCCGTTATTAATGTTCTAATTTTAATTCGTAAGTTGTTAGTCAAGACTAAAGTTATTAGACTTTATTGTTTTTGTTTTTATTGTAATTTAGTCTTATTATAACGCAACCTTGTAAAGAACTGTGGATAATTAGTAGAACCAGCACTATAGAAAATCAGTTCATATTATTGTTGTTGTTATTATTATTATTATTATTATTATTATTATTATTATTATTATTATTATTATTATTGACAGCATCTTTTTACCATCAAATTACCTACCTGTTACTGAAAATATTGCTATTGCATATGTGTATTTAAGTACTTTAACACCAAGTCGATGCTAATAGTAACACTGTGGTCACTGCATTTGTATTCAGTTGCAACTTGGAATATACGAAACGAACTATTACAGACCAAAAGCAAAAAATACTTGATTCAAGTTAAAGTTAATTGTCTCGTTAACGTCTCAGGTCGACCAGCAGCTGCTTGTAGCGGCTCTCTAGTTGGCTAATTGAACAATAACAACCACAATAACCAACACCTTAAGTTAATACACAACCAAGTAAATACAAAAGAGCTGCTTTGTTAAATGAACACAATAAAAGACAATGGATATACGTTGTTATCGAAATGTCTGTCAAGTAAAGCAATGTTTAACTCATTCAGTTCTTCCAAAAGATTTGGAACATACAGTATTATACATGTATACATGCATGCATGACTTTTGAAACCGAAGCGACCCTTGGCTAAACGTCTTAAACTTATCTGCCATCTTCAACATGTTCAATTGGTTTTTGACAGAAGCTCAGAAAAACGAACAACAGTGTTCAGAGAATCTTCCAATTACGTTTCTTGAATCACTTTAATTTGTTGACTGCAAACGTTTTTAGAACTTACTCAGAGCAGATTTGATTAAACGAACAAGGCACTTTCTCCACGTGCACTGTCTATGGCGTATATATTTGTCCGAGAAGTAAGTGCAGCTGGTAAGTTCTCTGACTGCCAACCACGAGGTCCCAGGTTCAAACCCCGGCCTGGTCAAGGGTTGAACTTTGTGCAACCTTCTTTCGCCAAACTGTCTGTAGACAGGTTTCTGAAGCCGTTGGCCTTAGTCTCTTGACGATCTATTGGGGGACTTAAAAGAACACAGGAGCACGGTTTCTCGAAAAGAGCTATCTCGGTGTTGTGGTTTGTCACTTACATGTACCATGTAAGCGTGCACACACATGTAACCCTCTCAAAAAGATACTGTATCTATAGGAAGATAAAGGTTATGAGGATTTAAAATAAATTATAGCATAATAATTCCAGAAGAGTCTTTTTACCCATTAGACTAATGTTCCTTAATTGCACGTGCTATATAGGAAGACAAAAATTATGAGAATTCCAAATTAAATTATATCAAGAGTTTTTTACCCACTGAAGTAATGTTCCTTAGTGTGTGTTGTTATTACACTGTAGGTACTCGGGTCGCAAGGAAGCAGGTATCAATGAAAATTCGGCATATTACATTCTGACTCAAACACCTGACGGGACATTTGAGGCGGTCCCGGTCCACTCGTGGTACAACTTCACTCAGGACATCAACTATCGGACGCTGACAGCAGATGACGCTGAAGAGGAGTTTGCCAAGAGGGACAAAACAATGAACTACTTTTCTCTTATGATAAAGAAACGCCTAGAGAACAAGGAGGAAGGAGACGAGGCGGAAGCAACGGAGATGAAGAACAAGAAAACCACCAGCACTACGTCAACTATGGTAAGGGGTCAACTGTTTGACTTGTGGGGGTGGGGAAGTGAAAGGTCTTTTTGGTGCAAGAATTCTCTTTATGTTTTCAGATAGGCTTCAGCCTTATTATGTACCAATAAAATCAAAATTCTAACTTATAACGATGAGAGCGGCGGTATGTGTCATTAACGGAATGAAAAACGAAAAAATTAATACATCAGATTTAGCTAACGAATTATTAATATTGGATGTTCGACTATTTTCAGGGGTCTTTTCTCAGGTTTTCAATAGCAGTCATTTTTTCTTCGTTTTAGTGCCAATTATTGATTAGTTTACCATCTACAAAAACTTTCAGCACAAGAGTTTGGTAAAGCAGTCGTCAAAAAGAAAACAAGAATTTGCTGCCTGGCATGATAAATGTAACGTTTTGAGTCAGAGATGACATAAGGATGAAGTTAATTAGTTAATTAAGAAAAATAACTACATTAGGATGAAATATTTTAAATCAAACATTGCAGAGAATCCATGACGATGATCTTGAGCTCAGCTCAGACGAAGATGATGATGATGAAGAGGACGATGATGGCACTAACGCCAAGAGTGGTAAGAGTTATTCAACAAGAATATTAGTCAGAAAGGGAACTCGAAAGGTTCTAGCTTATTCTGCTACTCTAAATTCCAAGTTTAAATGAAGTATATGTATGTATATACATACAACTTTTCAAAAAAGGTTGTCATACAGTAACTCGTAGTTTAAAACACTGGAACCGAAAGGAACTTTGGGTACACTAATGTTTAGTGGTAAAGTATAATGATAATGATGGCAGTGATAATAATGCAAAGTCAACGCTAATAGCAATATACTATGTGTGCTACTTGAACCTCCATAGTTCCTTTCGATTCCAGTATTGACTGTTGACTATAATAACTTTTATATAATAATATATATTACCTAAATATGCCAAGAGTGTCGAGTTTCTTTTTTAAAAATCAGCAGTATCTAATGACGTGAAATACAAAAACTTGAGTCAACTGGAAGGATTCATAATTTTGAAAACGGAAGCCGTTTAATGGTCTATACATGTACACACTTGATTCATATCAATGTTTTTTAAAACAGCTGTATACGTAAGAATCAATAAAATGATATTAGCGTTGCGTAGATTCAGAGTGTGTTCGAGTGTTGTATTATTTCTTAAACAAATTGCAGTTCGTAAACTCTCTTCAAATGTTTGTAGAAACGGCCAAGAAACACCAAAAGAAAGGCAATACGAAGCAAAAACAGAAGTCCAAGAAAGGTTCTGATGACGAAAGTGATATCGCCTCCTCAGAAGAAGATGGATACTTTGACTCGAAGGAAGTCGACTACATGTCTGATTCATCATCATCAGGTGTGTTAAGTAATGGTAAAAGTAAAGCTTTTGTTGTTGTTGTAATCACTACTGTGTGCATGCGGCTTTTTTCTGTTTACATACACGGTTCATGCAAACAGACGTTAACGTCGACTTATTCAATTTAAAACAGCATTGTGATTTACATACTTTTGGATTTGTACTTTGTGTTCTTTAGTAGTAACCCAAGAATAGTTACACTGTTACATATACCTTTATTAGTGAAGAACAGAATTTGTTTAATACATTTTTTAAGCCGAATGGTCTTATCACCGAGTCAAAGTTGTCGGTGGAGTCGAACCCTGACATGTATCTGTAAAACTCACGGTCATTGAAGCCAAAGTCTAAAGTCTAGCCCGAGTTTCAGACTCTTAACTCAGCGCTTCCCGGTGGGGCGCTAGAGAGACTGGTCTGAGCACTTTAGAGCCCAATGCTCCGGTGTGACGTAGGCCCTTGCATAAATTCGAAAAAAATTGTCACTCTTCTCGACCAATCAAGACTCGTTGACAGGGCTTTTCGACACCGTGCCAAAATGATGCGTATCTTGGCGTCGCCTCGAGGATGAAGAGTCTTTATCCTCGCATTTGATTGGCTGAGCAGTTTAAAAACAGAGTGACGTCACACCAGAGCAGCAGCGTGTCGCTCTGCGCTGCCCCTCCTAATCAGCATGCGACCTGTCCTCCCCGTAGAAGAGGAAGTGGAAGACACTTCCAAACCCACAGCAAAGGACGACTTGAATGCCGAGGAGACCTCCAGCGAGAGTGAGGACGAGGACCTGAACAAGGTGGGCAAGGAGCTGAGGAAGATCATGAAGAGGGAGGAGGGAGATGATTCCTCGGAGGAGGATGAGGAGGAGGATCCCGACTCGGATGACATGAAGGGGACATCCGCACTCTTCCTGCCAGGTCTGAGTTTGTTCCATTTTCGATTCCTCCTCATTGTTGTATTAAATAGCCCATTTCCAAATTATGCTGCAGTTCCTCCAAACTAGAGTTTCAAGTCGAGATTTCGTGCTACAAATACAGCAAATGTATGAGAGGCGAGATCAAGCCTCGACTTGAAACTATTCTCGAGAGGAACTGGAGCGTAATTCGGAAACGGGCCATTGTGGCGTATCCGATTTTCCTTCGTAAACGGTCGATGCCCTTTGTAACATATTTACAGTAAAAAATGGACCGATCGCAACGAAATGTTTGGGTGGTGATACTAGTGCACAGGATTGGATCCCTGTGGCTGCAGGTTCGGTACGCTTCATTACGTTTGTCGGCTTCGTTCTATTTGGTTTCCTTTTTTCTATTAAGTTGTCTTCCAAAGATAATAGGGTTAGTATTAGATCACTATTAGTGTCTACTTAAACGGCACTGAATGAACTGTTGTTCAGAATGGCGTCCACAACGCACCATTTTTCTTATTCAAACTTTTGCTAAATGCATTCCCTCGTGGAGACTGAAAGTGATGTTTTTGTTGAATGAATGAGCCCAAATTTGACCGAGTAATATTTTTTAGCCCCCTACCGGTATGCTTATGGCACAAAACAATTTTGCTTTTGCCTTATTTAACTCTTCAACTCCCATCTCCCTCCCTCCTTATTAAAAATAGGGCCTCCCCGACCTACGGACCTGCCGAGTAGTACCCAGGCCTAGTCGTCCACATCATTTGCCTTGAAACAAGTACTCGGATTACGAGCGCCGAAATCGCTAACATTAGTCTCGGTTTTTATTTCCTTAATTTGTTACCTTCCCGCAATCTGAGGGTTCCTAAGCGTATGTTCAGCTTAAACTTTGTTTAGCATATTTACAAAAGCAAATGCGAGATCAATAGTATTACGCCATCTTCAACACTGATCACGTTAAAAACTTTCGCAACAAGTTAACAATCGCTTTGAATTGTCTGACAGGTAAGAAGAAGGGGAAGAAAAACAAAGCTTCGCGTTCGGGCAGCGTTTCAAGCACCACCACGAGCAGCCGGTCATCAACCCCAACCAGGGGGGTCAACCAGGATAGTGTGGCTACCTCGACTGTCGCCGCTGCCGCGAAGAAACTGAGCGAGGAAAGGCCGGGCACGCCATGTAAGTGACGTCACGTATGTTACGGATTGATCTTTGATGACGTCACTTGTTTACATTTTGTCATTTGGAAAACCTTTACAGAAACGAAACCAATCGAATGAAAGAGTATATCAAGAGTAGTTGTCAGTTGCGTTCGAACGCTTTGGAATTTTGGAAGAAATATAAGTAAATGTACCGGACTGTTTTTGGTTTGGTGGTAAAATATAAATCCTAAACATTAATTTTGCTCAAAATTTTGGCATCAGATATAGATTTGTCAGTGGTGTGTTTGTCCATTATTTGTGCAAAGACACAAGACCCTAGGTGGTTAATTATTGTTTAATGTGTTGTATTCGTTGTAACTATGATTGTGTAGTTTAGGATATTGTGATTACTAACATCCAAGCTATTTTTTATCGACTATCTTTAATTTTCATTGGGTCCAGCCTCTTATCGTTAATACAGGCCCAGGTGGCCATCCCAGTATATAGGCTGTTTGGTCTACGCAAATTTAACTTAAAACTTAATTTTATGTGCTGAATAAAGACGGTTTAAATTTCGTTTTTGACAGCTAAATCAAGGAAACGACCTGCCAGCCAATTAGCAGCCCCAGGCAAGTCGGAAGGCGGAAGCCCGGCGGCCAAAAAGCCACGCTCCTCCCCAGTCCCCTCTTCAGCTACCACTCCGGGTACCCCGGTGCCTTCTGGGGAGGAGAGTCACGGGATCACAGAGGACGCCGTCAGAAGGTACCTCACTCGAAAGCCCATGACCACAAAGGACCTTCTGCAGAAGTTCAAGACGAAGAGAACAGGCCTGACCAACGAACAGACTGTGCAGCTCATTGCCACAATACTCCGAAAGATCAAACCAGAGCAAACCACAATTAAGAACACCATGTACTTGTCCCTTAGAAGTTAATTTAATAATCCATTATGCATTAACTTGGTAAAGGGAAATTCACTTGATCGGTGGGAACTGCATTTCCGCTCCACCCGTAACAACTAGAGTCTGCCAGACATTACAACAAACAAATTAACATTTTAAAACACCGACTCTGTGCTGTCGACACCGATATTACAGCGTTGGTGGTTTACAGCAAGTGATAATGTCAGCCATGAAGTTCATAAATATTTCGAAGATCAGCTGATAGGGTTATACGCGATTCCTTAGGGTAATTTATGGTTAGTAGTCTTAATAACGATGATGATGATGATGACGATAAAATTATAACAGTAACATTTTTATTTTAGTAAGTTTAAAAATCTATTGGGAGAAGAAACAAACCAAGAAATCTGCCCTCGCGGAACATAATGTAAACACTGGTCATAATATCGCATGGGACTCAGCCAGAATTTTACGAACTTGTGACAACTGGCACAAACGACGTATTATGGAGGCGTGGGAGATCAATAGATGTAAAAACCCTCTAAACCGTGACGACGGTCTTCATCTCCCACGGGAGTATTTACACTTGACCTTGAAAGACAAAGAATCTTGAATATTTAATTAAGTTTTGTATCTTTTAATTTGCTGTGCGTTTCTGAGTTTTGTCACTTTGCCCCTGATGAAGGCTGGTGTCACAGCCGAAACGTTGGGTTTTCAAAAACTTTATATAAGATCGAAAAATTTTTATCCAGAGTAACACATATATATTTTTTATAAAGTATATTTTTAAAACATTACTCAGATAGTTGTCATCATTTTTTTCAGGAAAGAATGGCTGAGTCAGGTTGGAAGCCCCAAATCGAGAATTGATAGATGTGAATTCAAACATGAAAGGAGAATTTTGAGACTTGACTATGCCTACTTCAGGATAATTAGATGACTGGATGATACATGGAAATTCCTTTAAAAAAATAGTTTGGTGCATTGTGCACTCTTCATAGCCTTGGTGCATGATAAGGTAAACAGCAATTAGAAGCTACAGTTCTTACGTCAATGCGTTTATAAGTAATTTTGACAGCTTTCAACTTCAGATTAACACCCAAGCCTCATGAAACTCAATCACTTTGTTGATCTGTGGCTGTTATACTGAAAATTAAGGCTAAAATTCATTGGTTTATTATTAACTTTCTACTTGTAAATATCTTCCAAGATTCTAAGAGGTGATGTTTTTTGTTTCATCTTTTTGCATTATATTTTTTTTATTTAGTAGGTTTTTTGCTATTATTGGATAAATGTGTTTCACACATTTAATCTCGGTTTTTAAAACTTAACTGTTGAAGAAATCTGTGAATTTGGAAGAATGTCTTCTATTCTATGATGTCTAATTAACGGCAAAAGATGTAACAGCAATGCCAGTTGACAGCGTTGTAACACCAATGCCAACTGACAGCGTTGTAACAGCAATACCAACTGACAGCGTTGTAACAGCAACGCCAACTGACAGCGATGTAACAGCAATGCCAGCTGACAGCGTTGTAACACCAATGCCAACTGACAGCGTTGTAACAGCAATACAAACTGACAGCGTTGTAACAGCAATGCCAACTGACAGCGTTGTAACACCAATGCCAACTGACAGCGTTGTAACAGCAATGCCAACTGACAGCGTTGTAACAGCAATACCAACTGACAGCGTTGTAACAGCAATGCCAACTGACAGCGTTGTAACAACAATGCCAGCTGACAGCGTTGTAACAGCAATGCCAGCTGACAGCATTATAACAGCAATGCCAACTGACAGCGTTGTAACAGCAATGCCAGCTGACAGCGTTGTAACACCAATGCCAACTGACAGCGTTGTAACAGCAATACAAACTGACA
>JAOBYF010105336.1:0-11561 GCA_025403605.1 Parazoanthus darwini | reverse complement strand
CTCTCTCTCTCTCTCTCTCTCTCTCTCTCTCTCTCTCTCTCTCTCTCTCTCTCTCTCTCTCTCTCTCTCTCTCTATCATTTATAAAGTAGTCAAATATCAATTTTTGTGTATAGCATTATCTTGTAAATATATTGTTATGTCATATTTTAATGAAGCACGGCTTTTCTGTAAAGCAGTAGTTTCTAATGACTGTAAATTAAAGATTGTTCATTCCCTCTCTGCCTCTGTCTCTCTTTTTTAGTGAGTGTCTCTCGGGCAAAGTAAACATCCTTAGCCATAAGCGGTTTAAGACAAATACGTTCATACGTGCCTCAAAACAAACTTGAATCATAACAAAATTCAATCTCTTGAATCACAGTCAGAACAAGAGGATAAAGCAAGAGGGCTTCTTCATGTGCAAGGTGAGGGACAGCTCTGTACCTAATCATCTGGAAAAAATGTTTCTATCTTCAAATACCGTGCAGTATAACCCTTTAGAAACAATTCTACCTAATGCTGAACATACATTTTATGAAAACAAGAGGCTATATAAATAGCCTTACTCGGGCCTTGCTGTATGATCGGTAATTATTTTAAAAATACTGAAACAGTGTACACTTCTATCCCTTTTGACTCTTTCACTACAATTCGCACATTACTTTGTAGAGAACCATGAACCAGCTTACATGATGTGGAACGGATACTGGTAAAAAAAATGGCCACCAAACATTTGCTTACTTAGTAAAGTCAAACCCAAAGCTGTAAAACAATTAAAAATGAGAGAGCCTCCGAAGGCAATGAAAGTCTGCTGCATCATCATCAACATCATCGTTACAATCGCGCTCTAATCTCTGGGTAAATCTCTTCTACTTCTACTTATTGTTTGTTCAGTAACTGTGATTACATGGTCGGTGGCTTTCCCTAAAATGATCTGCCATCGGTCTAGGGCTCAGCAGTAGCCGAAACTAATTGCAGAAATGACCACATTTAAGTATCTTACTGATGATGAGTTACTGATTTGGCTTTTAAAACCCAATCTAGATCTTACTAGGGCATTTGGAGGGATTTGTGAGACCGAGGGTTGAGGGCAGAACGTGCTTGCGGCCTATAACTCTGAAATCATTCAACGCATTCGAATAAAAATTGGTAGTCCAATGGCGAAATAGCAGAACAGACAAGGAAGTTCAGCTCATTATTACACCGTTTCCGAGTATATCGGCAAAAATGAAGTCAGCGAAAAACAGGACAGACACTGTTTTAATTAAGGTCCTGGAAAGGTTAAACGCCAAGAAACAAAGGATGCCTTTAATAAACTATGATTTTCAAGCTGCAACCCAGAGGATCTCGATATCTGGGGACGAAAATCAAGGTTTTGCAAACTCGGACCCAGACTTTCTAGCCTTGATTTGCGACTTTTAACACAATGACAGGCGGTTGCCGTATATTTGTTCCGTGAAATTGGTTTTTGTTGTCTGAATTATCCTGAAGTAGTGGCACTGTAAACAGAGAATGGTTCTTTTGTGTTCATTTGCAAACGTTCAATTTCTTGTTAAAGACCACGTAATGCGATATCGCTGAAGTGCTCTATACATATGCATATATTGCCCTATATCTCACACCAACCAACAGTGCAATACTAAAGGGTGCAGTCCGGGTAAGTTACTTTTTGAGGAAATTCAGTTTTTAACGTTACTAGGCAGCCTAAGCGCGAGTATTGCTAAAACTGCCGACGGCGACGTTTCAAAAGAAACACGGTGTGATATGAAATTCGCATGCCATAAAAAGCTTGATAACAGGTAAATTGAACCGAACCGAGCCAAAATTATATTCATGAACGTATATGTCGTGTATCTCCACTGAGCACTGGAGATAATTATATACAACTGTACTCTTGTAAATACAGCGATGGAGCAGTCTTACTGAGGATTGGGAGTTGGTATTGGGTTAGGAAACATGCGACATTAGAAACTCAAGAACAACTTCCTATTATACATGGTGTATAAGACTACAAGCCTTGAGGCAGCGGAAGTCATGCGAATGGCCCGCGAACGTGAAGGAACGCAAGCCAGGGTTATCGCATTCTACGTGGTGCAATATCGCAGTGAACTTTATCAAGGAGGACCCCACCGCCAGTTCAGTTTCAGGCCAAACATGAACAAAACACGTTTTGTTTCTTGAGTAAAACACTTCTTGACACTTCACCAGTTGTTGCCATTGTTCTACAACACACTCCACAAGTTGTTGTTTGTTGCCATTTTTGTATTTTAAATGGCGTGGGCACAGAACACGTGTGGCTGAAAACACTCTTTGTTAGAGATAAGTATTTGCTCAATTATAAATGTTTGAAAAGTGGCCAATATCACTTTGTTTAGATAAATAATAGGCTTTGAAGTGCCAAGGCTTTGAAGGCGCCGAGGTTTTCACCTGTGCTGTAACGTATGGAATGTACTTAGTTGTGCTAATCTTGAATCAATAGGATTTTGTCATGATATCCCACTTGAAATACGAAAAATTAAAATATTAAAATATGGGTTTACTGTTTTGCAGTTGAAAAACGTTTGCAAACACTTTTAAAATTTTGGTGATAATTGGGAGAGACAGAGAAAGGATGGGGGTGGGGGAGAAGTTGTTTAGCTTATATGGGTTCAGTTAGGAATTAGTTTTCATGGTGTGTTTAATGGATGGCCCCCAGCTGATACCACTGGAGTGGAGGAGTGACATTCGCTCACCTTCGTCCAGTGCTGGTTCGTCTCATTACTTTTCCCTCCTCAATATCTCATGAATCTAACTTACCAAATCTCAACTAGATGGTCCGCTTTTTGAAAAAGAAACTTTTAAAGTTATTTGGGCGTTTGCCTTTGGCCGCCTGCTTTGGAGGCTAAATATTCAGAGTGTTCAGAGAATTTTGAATCTCGAAACTGTCGAAATCATTCAGAGATTCGAAACCATAACCTTCCGGGTTACAAAACCAATTCTATTTTCGAAACCTTTCAAAAACTCGAAACCTCGAAACCGATAAGAAAGCACTTCGAATTTCCGTATGGCCATTCGCAACTTCGTAATCACTTTGGATTGCTTCTCAATATATATCGTGAAGATTCTTGTCAATATTTTTTCTCCCTCACAAGAACTATGATGGGTTCGCGCGGCACCAAAATTACAGCGTTTTCGAGTTGCTTTTGTTTGAAACTAAGTATAGATTTTGAAAGAAGCCGTGCATTTATGTTGCGCCTTTTTCTTATGAATATGCTCAAATTAAGGCGCATTACAACGATCAGTTTACCCCCAACGGACCGAAAGCATATACAGGCGCTTCTGGCAGCCGCTTTAATATGGTCCATGTATGCTGGTACGCATTTTACCGACCTCGGAAGAATGGAAAGCTGAGTGAACTTTGGCGGGAAAGAAGGTCAACCAAATGTTCAACCATCGACCAGGCCGGGGATTGAACCCGCGACCTTAGGGTTAGGAGGCAGAGATCTTACCAATGCACCAACCCCTCCAAGCGACATGCATCATTTCTGAGCTTGAAAGCTAGTTGTTCACATTAATGCGTACATTTGTCGACAGAGTTTTTTTTTGTCCTACTGCAACCTGGTCGTCTGATTCTCAAAATTTGCTACGTACAGAAGACACTAAGATCAAGGATAGTACATTAGCCATTTTGCTATCATTAACAGTAAACACCCTACGAAAAGGTGACAAATAAAACTATTTATAATACATTGAGAAACTAAAGCGGGCGAATCGCCGACCACAGAAAGAAAGTTCAATGAATACTACACAGAAGACATTGATACTTCGCTCACCTATAGTTTAGCCCTCATCTTCTCTCGGAATTGTGTTCAGTAACTTGTATTTATTATAACAATAGGCTATAATACATTGTTGCTTGACCTTGCAGGGTGGAGCAGGGGCAAGAGGAGCAGCTGGCCCCACGGGTCCGGGTGGTATGCGGGTAAGGTGTTCTCCTGTTGCTATATGAGACCTTCAGATTCGACTACGACAACGATTTTGACTACGAGTACAACTAGCTACCTTCTGGACTCGATAACAACCGATTTAGTAGTAGTCTCTCGACGTTCTATCGGGGGACTTAAAAGAACCCACGCACTTGTCGATAGGAGTAGGCTAATGCCGGTGTTGTGGACTGTCACCTCTTACCCTACAAAGGGCCTGTTGTAATTGGGGAAACCTGTAGCAGTGTCCCTCTCCCTTCGGGGAAAAAGCTGAATAAATAAATAAATAAAAGAACAATGACATACATATATGTAACCCGATCAAACAGCAGAGAGCAAAACATCTATAGGAACTTGCTGGGATCTTCAGTATTATGTAATTGGTCCACAAGAACTTGTAAAGGCTTGCTTAAAACACAAACCCGAAACCTTGCACAATGAAAGAAGCGTATTGATTTGCCAAACTACAACTTACTACTGACTTTATTATGCTCTTAAAAATTGACATTTTATCTGCTTGATATTTCCTTTCAATTCTTTTTTCATTAAAAGCATGGTTAAAATATCTCACAAAGCTCCATCCAAACTTTTTTTTTATCTAAAGATGTTTTGATCGGATTTTCATGCAAGCCAAACAGGTAGATAAACTTGCAAAAGACTTGAAATAAACCCAGGCAAGGTCTTAATACCGCTTACATTTACAAGCGAAACTACAAAACGGAATGTACGGTCTCATTATAGTTTTAATTTTGTACTCAAAAAAGGTAAAATCGTCGATCTCAATTGAAAAATCGTAAATTGGAAATGTCACCAAAACTTTATGCAGGCCTTTTGAGGGTCATCAACTGGAATAGACACGTACTGACGTACGGAAACTCAGGACCTATGGAGGCAGCACTGAAGAAACAATGGCGGAACGGAAACAGTGTTGACATTAACCTTTTCTAACTTGCATTTGATGTTACTACGGAGTTTGTTTTAAAAAATGTTCAAAATTTTGGGTCGGGCGATTAAACTATAAGCGGGGTAAAAACGTGGGGATGGCCAAACACAGTCAATGAAGTATAGTTACAACTCGTCTGAAAACTCTCTCGATCAGCAAATTTAGAACTTTTATAAATTAAACAACGGGTAACTAACAATATCCAAAACCCACACCTTGTTATTCAAAAATAATAAATAAAGTGCGAGCTACTCTGGGATCAAGCCAAAGACTTCACTGCGCCAACAGTCTTGAAAACATGATACAGTTCTAATATATTTAAATTTCAAAGAATTAACTATATCTTTTTCACATGGAGCCAAAGCATTTGGAGTGTAAAATGAAAATGTTGTTGTACCAGTGAATTAATAGAGCACAAGAAAAAATGTTTCTATCTAGCTTATAGCGTAAGGGTAAACAAACAGCATCATTATTTCTAGTATTAAACGATGTTTTTTCCTAGCTCTCCAGTTTGTATTTTGTATTTTCTAAGTAAGAGCAAATGAGACAACTGTCTTAAAATACCGAATGTTGATAGTAACATTGTAGCTTTTCATAGATTGTACTAGTTTGTAGAGTAAATCAATAAACAAATTTAAATTCAAAAAAATAATAATAAATAAAACAGCATCATTGAACAAGTCATCCAAACATTTCATCAGATCACGTACATCATGATTTTGTCCAGGCATGTAACCGGAAGGGAGTTAGTTTTGTTGCTCAACGGGACTTGATGAATTAGTACCGAATAGTAACCGTGAGCAAAAGATCAAGAGTTGCTAATTATCTCCTAACCGACTTCGTAGTCCATGATCCTATTTCAGCCGGTTATTTTCTCAAAATTTCTTCGAACGTTTTACTAATGCACTAGTTGTATTGTCGAGTGACAGTTGTTCAAACCATCGGTTACAAACTTTGGTTTTATTGCGGTGTTTAACAGGCTGAAGTAGTTGTTCGAAATCTAAAATGATTACCATGATCGTTAAGTGGTGCCAAATCAGTTATACAATCAAAGGTTCAGTAACAAAGCGAGAAATATATTTACCCGATGGTCTCTCCCAATTCACATCGAATCCACGATTAAGTTCTGCTACTGTTAAACTAGCGTGCGCTTTGTCATTTTCGGCGACTTTTTTATATGATGCGAGCATGCAAAAAAGATCTTTCGTTTGGGCAGAGCTCCCGGCATAGCCAAACATAGGGAGCATAAGCCGGAATCGGGAACTCTCCTCGGGGAAGGGGATTTGGGAACTCTTGGGTTTGACTGAAGCAACAATTAAATAATGATGGCTTCTTTATCAGAGCAATTAGCTTCTGGTGTAATGTTTTAAGAGGCTGTGTCGCGGTTGCTTCAATTCAAAATTACTTGCTCGTTTCAAACACTAACTGTCCATATATTCTTACATGTGTACACCAATGATTACACGACCCAAACAATTTAACTGGACAAATAAATTCAAGGCCAAGGGTTCCAGGAATCAATTCAGTCTTGGGCTACAGAATCATGCGTTAGTGAATGCTTTATCCCTTGAGATGGTTGGTATGCAACCCGTTTTTTACCGCTTTTCTGAGCAAAATTGATATTTGGTCAGTTCCTCTTTTCTATCCTAAAGCGGTCGATACCCATTTCAGATCTGAACTAAAAGTCTGTGCCCCATTTCAGACCAGTCTCAACATTACTTAGCTCAAGGATGTTTCAGATACAGATGCCGGTATGCAAGGCAGAGACCACACAAATAGAATGCGCGTGTCGAACGCGTGCCGAGTCGGGCACGTATTTTAAAATGTTAACTTTCCAAACACAATGCTAAATCAGCTTATTAAAAGTATGTCACATATTTGTTGCGTTTGGTGAGGATTTGTGCTTGAACTTGTCGTCAGTAATGGTCTTTACGGTTTGCGGTAATCTTTTTTGTTATCTGCGTGTGTTTTGCTGAGCAGTGCGGATAATAAACTGAATAATACTGCATTATCATCAATCCATCTGAAGTCAACGGAAGTGACGCGAGAATCGTACTGAGGGCCACTAGTTAACGATAACTATTAGTTTTCAATAACAAAAAATGATCGATAACTAAAGAATGCTATGTGTGTGTGCAAAATCATTGACAACGAACTGTGAAAAATCTGGTTATGGACATTTAATAGCGCTTTCTTTTAAAGACCTTAAAAGGGAAAATCACACATACATGGCCGTTTTGTTTTCGGCAACTAATTTTTCCCGTCTGCAAGATAGTCATTAGTCTGCATGGCAGGTACTCCAACATAACCACAATTACCGTGGACGAGTCAGTTCGCAGCTCGGTGCGAGTACAAAAAAATCAAATTGTAGCGTGTGCCATTTGCGACGTCCTGGAACGAAGTTGACATGCGCAGTTAGGTAAGTCATTGGTTGTTGTTAACTAGTTATCTAATCGTTGTCTGGTGTGTGACGGGGGTGTATGGAAAAGCTGTAACGAGCACTAACGGTCGTCGATTACTTTTTGCTATCGACAACTTACAGTTAATGAAACTTTTTCCCTCGTCTGTGGAGGCCTTAACTTATTGCAGTTTTCAAGATTAAGGAAAAGTTTCGGGGTAAACTTCAAAACTTGTTTGGACATATTATAGACGAAGACAAATGCAACAGGTTTCTATTAGTACAAGAAAAACATGCTGTCATTCACTCTATTGCAAACTGTGAACTTTAATTTGCTAATATTCAAAATATAAATAAGCATAGTTTATTAGGTTTGCACGCTCAGGTTTGCTGGACACTTGTCCGTTAGCGGACAATTACGAATGGCACTCGCAAATTCAGGCAGCGCACGCACTCACAAAAAACGCAAAAGCTCGCTGCATCACTTTAAAACACCGAAGTGCGCACTTGCATACCCACACACAATCACAAGGTTCACGAGTAAATGAAAAGGGTTGTTTAGCACAGCTTGGTCTTTGTTTTCATAAAAGAGGTTCTTTGTAGTGAAATGATGTCTTTATGTGGAGAGCTGTAGTAGACGAAATAACATGTGTATAAGGTTAAATAACGTAAAGGGCTTCTAACTAGCCTGCCAGCTGGATCCCTGTTGGTTTTTCGAAAACGTTTGTTTTCGGGATTTATGTGGCGCGCGAAAATCAAGAGAGGAGAGCACTGCCTGGTTTTCTTCTTTTCCCTTGATTTTTGCACACCGAACAATCCCGAAAACAAACATTTTTAGATAAACCAACAGAAAAGCAGGCTCAGAGCAGGCCAGCTTCCAACTGCTCATGTTCATTGCCAAAGAAACTTGGCTTTTTATGGTTTTGTTTGATGTTTTCAAAGGAAAATGTGACATCGTTGATGACATGTCTAAGTGGCTCAGTGCCCGCTTTCATCACCGCGTGCCCGCACACTTGCTGATCTTTGTTCCTGACCTTTGTTTAGTGTCATCGATAAAAAAAGAACCTCCTGCATAAAGCAGGCGCAAAAACTTGTGACTTACTGATTGTCATGAGAATGAAGTCAGCAAGTGTTTCTATGAAATGGAAAACTGGAATGTTGAGTTGGATTTGGATCCTTGTTTTACTGGACGAACAAGTTTATGCAGGTAAGGTTAAAAGAATTTACAATGCCGTGCAGTTTTTTAAAATATTTTGCTAAATGTCCCAAGTACTCTGACGCATAAATTACTTGGATGTGCGCGCCTTTTACGTTCACAGCCTCAAAATGCCTTGTGGCTGACAACCAAATCAGCAAGACCAAAATTTGAAGAAAACCGACCTCCTCTTCGTCTGTTTGTTCGTAACAAAAACAAGCTAGTGAATGTTTCTAGAACGTTCTCTTTTGTTTCAGCTCAAAAGATAGAAACCCGATCTTTATATTTGGATGCCATAAAAATCAAAACATTGTCTTCATATAATGGTGATGGTATATTAGTTTTGAGACAAGTCAAGACAAGGTCTTGTCTATGATGCAGAAACTGTAAAAAGCTATGCACAAGTAATAATTTTCCTGCGCTAATGACCCATTAAGTTGATTAATAACAAGCAACAAAACGTCCTACAAATTTCCCTGAAGTGCTTTTTATCTCTGTCGCTCGTGACCACCGACGATACTAGACCTGGAATCGACTCTTGTCCACGCATGTATGTACATCATTGCTGTAACTATGATTCTATTGTTTATGAGACAGAAAACGTGATTGTTTTTACAATGGTGGATAGTCTTCATTGGAACTGTATCTGTTCTTACAAGTGATCGATTCAGAATCAGATGGAACAGCTCGTAATGCAAGCTGTTGACAGAGAGATAAAGTCCTATTGAAACAAGGATTATTTTACGAATAATTTACCTATGTATCCTGTTTCAAAACAGACAAGTGCAAACATGAAACAATAAACCACTCAAAAAAATTATTGAAACAATCTATAACAAAAGAAATGCAACTGAACTACTGTTTTTGGTAATTTTGGTATTTTCATATAATCTGTCAAAAGATTTTAAAGAGGCAGTCAACCGCGTGGTAGAGATTGAGGCATGGGGGAGTGGGGATCGAGAAGGCGAAGACTGGAAAGTAGATTTTTAGGGGGCTGGCCATGCAGGACTGTAGTAAATAGTATTTCAAGAATTCGTCTTGTTTCGCTTTATGTCGAATTATTCTAAAAAGCTTAAGGTCTTATAATTTTGATCCTATTTAATCAAATATTTTTCAGTTCAGAAATTGTTAATTCAGCATGAGCACTGTATTGTACTTTAGCTATAACAGATTTTTTACGATAGTGTCCAGCGCAGTTCGGTAGGAATTGGACAGACATGAAAATTTCAGTCACACGACCTGTACTTGTGTCTTTTCAGGTTGCAGAGACGACAGAAAGGATTGCATGAAGCATAGTGTCTATTGCACCCCGGAATGGCCGGCTATCTACAAAGGGTGTCGGCTGACCTGCAAACTATGTAAGTAGCAGTACAGCAAGTTAATCGGATAAACAGGGTGCACCTGAACGTCATTTTATCCATCCCATTGCTATGCAAGGCTCATTTTAGTTTGTCACTTATGTTTGACGAAATTCAGTATAAAACTTTGAATTTTCTGCTACGTCCTGATAAATTTCAGCCCGGAGTTTTAATGTATCGCTATGGAAAAGAAATATTCCGGGCTCGCTATTGCTAACAGCAGACTGCGTTTCGAGATATCAGGTCTCCTGAAGTCATCAAGCTTTTAAGCTTAAAAGAGATAAGACCCTTAAATGATTTTGGTTAATTTTGCACACACTTTAAAAGGCAATTGCATGACTTTGCACAAGGGCGAGCTCGGATGACAGCCATTTTCTCGTAGCCAATAGAAACCACGGAAATACACCCGGGAAGTTATACTGACCTCGACCTTCAAAGAATTCTTTCGCGGTTCTGCAATTGTTCGGGTTGTCAGAAATTTTATCTTATATTTATTCCGGCTCGTAACAAAGCCAATTTCTGAGGTTTCACGTAGAAACGATCAAGGTCAGGATAAATATTCCAGGTATATTTCTTTGGCTATGAGGCAATAGCTGTCACCCGAGCTCGCGCATGTGCAACGCTGTGAAAGCCTTTTTTAATCAGTTTGCTTTTTTACAAAGCACTCATTTCCCGCCTGCAAGCGTACGAATTAAAAAAACAACTTTAGGTGACCTCAAGAGAAACACGTTTGAAGAGAAATAAGGTTAATAGTTCTGTCTTTAATCTATAAGCTAGTAAAAACAGTTTTAGCGTTTTAAGGTGTTCAGTTTTACTGAACAAACACTAATTACAAATGTGAACACTTCTGAAAAAATTTGCAATGGTGGTTGATAAAGTTTAATATTCTTATTCCACCTAGGCACGCCAAGCTTAATCTTTAGCCCTACTTCGACAACTCCTTTTCTTGTTATCTCGACTGCGGGAACAAACATGACAAATTACACGCATCCCACGCAGGTGTCTAAGGTTCCCATCAGTTTCACGCCATCGTCCACGCAAGCGATTATGGGAACTCTTAACGTGACGTCAGCGCTGTGCCCAGTCACGCACAACACCACATCTCTTCCTGGAAATAGAACTTTAGTGCCTTCAGTTTGTTGGCCAACTGCGAGATCATATCCAAACTGGGGAGCATCACTAACTGCTTCCGGAAGAAAAAGTTATTTTTTGGTCATAACATTGAGTTTCTTTGTAGGCCTTTTAAAGAGTTAGGGCTTTTTCGTGTCAAAAACGCTGTCTTTGCAAAATTGCAGTTTATTCTTTGGCCGATCAGTTGTTCTCTTGCCAGTTTACAGTGTGATTTTTGCAGAGCTGCTGCAATTAACTCAGGGGCTGACCATTTACTATCGGGGAGAACGTTTTGCGTTCAGTGTGTTTTCTCTTGCTCCCATACAGACAATCTTCGAAGCGCGCAAACATGTGTTTCCCGTCCGGGATTGACCGTGCACGATATGTTAAAATTTTCGCCTTTATATTGCAGCATGTTTCTGACGGATTAAATTTTCTGAACCAGTATTAGGCGAATGATGTTGCCAGTTGGTGGCAAAACATGTGGAGTCTCATACCAAACACACACAGCCTTTCCTTAATTCATCAAGATAAATGAATCATAAACGATAAATAGATGTTGGATAGATTTCAGTGAAATCAACCGTGAATTGCAATTGGTCGGTTTTCGAGCAGACA
>JAOBYF010105225.1:0-11564 GCA_025403605.1 Parazoanthus darwini | reverse complement strand
GAGGGTGCGTACGCACCACCTGCCTTTACGGGCTTGTTAACTTATTTATTATAAAATATTTGTATGAAATATATGCTTGTATTAAACACGGGCAAAGAAATAAACTGAAACTGAACTAAAATAAGGTTCTTTGAGAGCGCAAAAGAGAGCCACAGCTAATTACACTTACTAGTCGAGCTAGTAAACTTTGTGTACAGATCGGTGTTTAAGAAAACGTCACCCTTTCCGTATCAGTTCATAAAGTGAAAATAAAATGAAAAACAAAAGTGCGGGCAGTTCTTCGATATCACGAATTTCATTGACCAGAAATAAAAATACATTTGAAAACGTTGGTTTTCTCAAAAAAGAACCAGTTGAACAAGTAACCGTGCAGATTTGATGTATCAATATTATTTCTTTTTGTCTTGCATAGTTAACTTTTGTAAAAACACACCGTAAATTCACTTAAAACATTTTTTGGTGCGGATCCAAACTATACTTTACCCTAAAAACGTTCAGGAGATTACAATGTGAGTCTTAAAACAGATCGCAAGTCGATGGTTTTGCTACAAATAACTTTCGTTTACAAGTTTTGTATTTGAAATGACGTAAGCCAATAGATTTTACGTTTAGATTTTACGTCATTTACCAAGTATTGTATTGCTGAAACTATCCGTTAAAAATACTTAGGGGGAACAGAATATCCAGTATGATATATACCAGTTTCAATCGAAACCGAAAGAAATTGTTATATAATCATATCATTTTGTATATATTTTTTTATATTGCCTCGATATTTTTTCTGGTTTCAGGAGAAATATATTACAATGTTCAAACAAAAAACGTGATCCTAGCTCAGCAGCAGGAAGGAGTTTGCCATTAGAAGACTATATTTTATAGCGGCATTAGTCAGCTTGCAAACCAATTTTGTGATTTGATCATTAAGATGATATATGGCTTTCATCTTTCCGTAAAGTTCTCTGTTACGATCGTGTTTTATTTTTTTTGACGTTACGATTGTTTGTCTTTCGTCAGAGCAGTGGTTGCAAAATACCCTATGAAACTATTTTGGCATTTACCTGTCTTGAAATATTTATATCTTACTTAATAACTCAATGTTGGTTTAAGTTTCTATTTACCTTAATGGAAAAAGACATACTATATCAGAATATGTGTTTCTCTATGCAAAATTAACCAGCAACCTTCTTCTTGTCTCTTTGTCGCAGACTAGAACCGTTTCCCTTAACATGTTCGAACGTCAATCCGGCAATCATTTTTGATTTGAAATTAGTTACTCATATATTTTTACTCTATAGTTTTGATCACTGTATACGGATACTTGTTTTTCTATTTTGAGGAACTGACCCCCAAGAAAAATATTTCTTGTGTCTGGAAGCATTCCAGCACAAACATCTCAGTTTTATTACTATTGTCATTAATTATTAATTATTAGTTTAATTATAGTTATAAACTGTTATTTAATTGTTGTTGTTAACTACATATATCAGGCTACCACTGCAATTGCAAAATGTTTCTTCCTTACAGTTTAAACAGATAAAAACTTACATATTTCCTTAATCGTGTGCAAGGACACGTTTGATAAACGAAAAAGAGTCTGTAACCAGTTTCAGGATAAATAAGAAAACTGAAGAACCCCTCAGCCAACTTCTATATTTTCTTAATTTTTATCAATCTCTTTAGCGTTACTTTTCAGGGCGCACTTAACTTGGAGCCTCGCTCTGTTGTGCGACCCCCTCCATATTTTGTATTTTTTGTTTTCTTTGTTTTTAATTTATTAATAATTTTGTGTGTGGTGGAAGTGATTGCAAAAGTGATTAAATAAACTTCTTTCTATCACCAGAAACGTTCGCTACGATTAAGTAA
The DNA here is from genome assembly GCA_025403605.1 of Parazoanthus darwini. Taxonomy (NCBI): domain Eukaryota; kingdom Metazoa; phylum Cnidaria; class Anthozoa; order Zoantharia; family Parazoanthidae; genus Parazoanthus; species Parazoanthus darwini. Next base: position 9,701 of record JAOBYF010105225.1, on the reverse strand, counting down.
GTTAATCTTAAGCCAGATGACAAAAACAATGTTTTATTGAGTAAGATAAGTATATAAACTGAACAACAAGGGTTGACATGGTATGTTTTTTGCTACGAAAGGTAAAGCTGACGTTTCCAGTCGCTTTTAAATACTATAACAATATAATAAACACGAACGATTATAAACGGGTTTTGAAGTTTCCAGTAATGATTATTAGTAAAAAATAAATTACTAATTATAATAATAATAATTAATTAATAATTTAAGGTGGCAATTAAGCAGTCGTTCAACTGACTCATTAACTGATGTTAGTATCTAAAAATTTCCCACGCCCATCTTGCCTCACAGCTCAGTTAGCAGAGCAACGGTGATCCGTTTCGGAGGTCAAAGGTTGGAATCCCACGGGAGTCAAAAGTTTTTTTCATTTTCTCCGGTGGGCCCTTTTCCTTTCTGGGGTAATCGCTCAGAATGAATAGCTTCAGATATTTGCATGTACAGCGCTTCAACTTATCACATTTAATCACTATATCTGCCTAAAAATAACCTGTTTACTAGCTCAACTGAGTACACCTTGACGTAGTCCATGCATGCTTCTCAGGCTGAAGCTGAACTGAACTAGGTTAAAAGAATATATTTTCCTATACATTTTGAAAATGGGAAAAAAGCTGTTACTTTTAGATATCGCAGGAATTAAAGCAGTACTCTTTCACATTTTAACAAACACACAAATCTCATTTAGGTATCAGTTCGAGTCTTGCTTAGGGTTCATACGAAACAGAAGGACAGCTACATGTAATGTAAGTAGCTACCACTGCACTAGTAGACATATTACCCCCCCCCCTTCCCCACCTCCCCCATCCCTTCATATACATGTTCGTCTACAAGCTAACAAATAATAATAATAATAATAATAGTCTTTATTAAAAAAATATTCAAAACAAACGTTGAATTTACAAAAATAGAATATAAAATACAATAATCTAAATACAGTTAAAAAGGCACCAGTTTACAAAGCATTTCTTGAATCTTTCAGTCTTAATCCGTGGCAGTATAAAATCACGCCCACGAGGTCTCAGTGATCTTCCCCTCTTGTTGGGCAGCAGATCGTACAGAGGATTGCTAACGGGATTAGTGCAGATCTTTTTCCACAGTTTCCTATCTGATTGCTCAAGAAGATCAAGGATGGGAACAACATATTTAACATATCCAAATTAAAATGGAAATAAAAGAAGCGGGGAAAGCTTTTCCAAGCTTTATTTTTAAGTTCCATGCGGCATCAAAGTGGTTTTGGGTAAAGGCCTCTTAAGTCTATTTCCTGTCAAACCAGAATCCAACCAAATGGAACAGTTCAAGTCTCGTAAACCGTTACAAATTGCACCTTGGCAGTGGCATCATACAATCAAACCACTATTACTCATAGACCGCTAGCAGTACGTTATGCGGTGTAGATTTAGATTCAGATTCAGATTTATATTCAGATTTAGAATTAGACTTCAATTCGGATTCAGATTTAGATTAACAAGTCCCGACTTACTTATCTCATGTTCATCAGTAGCTTCTGGTCCGTGTAGCTTCATGGCAATTGCAGTCCTAAGCTTTTGTAGCCAGATCTTCTTTTCATTGCGCAGTCCACAGTACACAGTATAGGACCTCTCTGGGTTGTACAGTTCAAACGCATCCTGTTTGGCTGTAGAAGAAACATATGGTAGTCTTTATAGTATTCGTGCTACCTTTAATAGCAATGATCACAGAGTCCAACAGAAGTGAAAACAACCCAGGTCTACTCAATAGAGTTTTAGGGTAATAAGGACAGTGAATGTGGGCCAAGGGCCGGGGGGGGCACCGCCCAGAGGCAAAAGTCTTTACTCTTGGCCAAAATGGTACCCCTTTGAACTACCAACAATGGAAACGGAACCCAAATGCCAACAATTACAACTGTTCACATTTGGCCGAGTTACTAATCAGACGTGGGAGTATTCTGTAGGCGTGAGCAAACACAACTGCATGTACTGATCCGGCTTTAGTGATAAAACTATCAAACTAAACAAATTGTTGCAACTGCCCTTTAATTGAACAGCAAAGAAAGAGCTCTTGCACTACATCAACTGTTGCTGCTAGGTTTTGTTAACACTAGAATCGAATTTGGGACCTCAAGGTTGCGAGCCAGCACTTTGAACTGCGGCCAAGCTGCCTTACTTTTCGGTTCGAATTATCGAGGATAGAAATGCAGAAACAAGTTAAAAACTGATCACTGTAACCCAAGATAAACGTTTTAAGACAAGTTGGTGACAACAGAACTCAGTTCAGTGCACATACTAGTTTGGGGGTCCTTGTCGGCCAGGTCTGCAAACCACACTGTCTCAAGGTTCATCGTCAGCTCCACCTCGCTCTGCTTGCTGGCTCCTTTGGCCGCGAATACCAGCTGGTCATTGAACAACAGCAACTGCAAGTGAAAACAAAATTACGAGCATATCCACTACGCCACTTTAACAGTCATCTACAGAACATAGCGAGATTGAATTGGAAAATGATGATACAGTTTTCGGGCAACACGAGTCGCAACATATAGCGGACTGAATGGAGTTCGATAGTTTCTAAATCAAGTGCAGCATTTTGTAATAACGACGCGTTTTGTAATAAACTTTGACGCATTTTGTAGTTACTAGTATTAAAAACTTGAAGTAAATACGAGTCGCTCACAGTCTCGACCTAAGTCAGCTTAAAAATTCTGTATCTCGAACAATAACCCTTTCATCTATTAATTAGAGGTTATTCAGTAGGTAAACGCGAGTTTTTGTGACCTCAGTTATCTCAGAAACTCGTTATCTCGAATAGCCCATTTCCCAGTATTGAGGCAGACGTAATTCAATAGTTAAGTACGAGTTCTTGTGACTTCGGTTGTCTCGAACAAAATCCATTTATCCAGGATTTGATCAGAGATTTTTCGGTAGTTAAATATGGAGTTTCTGCGACCTCTTTTCACATTATCAGTAATTTATAACCAGTTATCTCGAACTCCATAGACCACTTTCATAATACGTCCCAGTGACCATGAACAAAAACTTCCAGTCGAAGTCAGTAGGGCCAAAATACAGCAAATGTATGAGAACTAGGAACTTGACCTCGACTTAAAGTGTTTGTTTATGGTCGCTGGAGTAAATTATGAAAGTAGTGTATTACCTCGACGAACCCGCTACTTCCGCTAACTTATTTAAAAATCTTTTATTCGAACTTAATGATTCACTTCTCAAACTACTAAAGAGGAATAAAAGTAATGCCGTAAATATGGTGGCAATAAGCCCATTGCGTCACGTGACTAACCTCATTATTTTAGACCGCATGCCATCCAGCGTCGGTGCGAAAACAGGACATATTTTATCTTCCAGAAAAAGCACAACTTTAAAAATTTTATCTTATGTTTTAAATACATGTTAAAGCTGATTCAAGGATCTGATTTATGCTGTTTCGCACCCACGCTGGGACCGCTTGCCATCCAGTATAATGAGGCTAGTCACGTGATGCAAAGGGCCTATTACAAGAATCTAAGAAAAATATATTTAAAAAATACAGAGGTTTTCAGCAATCTTAGTGTTTTCAGCGCGGGCAACTCACTGCGGTTTCCCTGATTTATGAAAAAGCTTAGAATGAAGGAAGAAATAATAAAATCTTGAAATTGATAAACATGACGGGGTTGTCGAGATAACCAAATTCAAGATAGCTCGCAAGGAATCACTAATGCTAAATCCAAAAGAAACGGGGAATCTCTTCGAGGTAGAGAGACAGTGGAGATAAATGAGGTCGCGACAACCCATACTTAACTACTGATTAAGATCAAGATAAAAAGCTTCTAAACTGACCAAAGTCGAGTGTCATCTCATTCGTCGAAATCGAGTTTCTCAAATTTCCAATATAGAAATAATTCTCTGGAGCAGTTTTCTTCAAATGAAATAGCATCAAATGAGCATCATATGCAAGCAAAAGACTCGGGCAGTGTTTATGATACCGGATCAAGTTTCATTCCGAGAGGACTTCATCCCGGTTCCATATTGAGTCTCTATTTTCGTTTAAGACTCACGGCTCCGATAAGTTCATCCCGGAAGTCGCACCGGATCGAAACGGTCGTTCCGGAATTAAAACTGGCTGTACATTCCACAAGTATACGTAAAATAGGAAAAAGCTCATTCCGATTCGGAATTAGGCAATTGGATTGGTTGGGCTCATCAGCAGACTAACGTTTTCGATTTGTCGATATATTTTTGCTTCACTTTCATTCGAAAGTGAGAATGTCCATGTAAATGAGGAATGAAAAACATGTGTCGTACCAGAATGATTTTCATTCCGGTATCTTGTAAGCACCACCTAATACTGCGAAGTCCTCTCGTCGCCATGATGAAAACAACGGCCGTGTCTTAAATTTCCCGCGCTGATGTGCGTTCTGATGTGCGGCCAAAAGTCACGTCCCCGAACCCTCGACTCCTGTTTCTAAAACAGTCTAGTCACAAATTTTTCCGCCACATTTTTTGATCGGATTCTCTGATGATGATAGTAATGATGATGATAATGATTGTGATGAGAGACAATAAAGATGACGATAGTGGTGATAAAGATGATGATGACGATCTAACAATCAAGCATAGTTTTCATTTATTTTTATTCCTGCTATTAAACCTCCACACTTTCTCTTTTAATGATATATTTTAGTTCACGAAACCTTTCATGCTCTTTGCAGTGTAAGTATGTCATTAGGTTTTCATACTATTTCATCCAGGCCCATAGGCAGGATTTTTGTTGGGGGGGTGCAAATTTCGTAGACTTGGACTCTTAAAAGCCAAATTTATGACACAAACACACTAATGGCGTTTTTTTTATTTTTAGTCGTTTCGATTTACGGTAGCACCAACTGTTACGATAAACCTATCCGGGCTTCTTCAACGTCTTGTTAAACCTCCAAATGCGAACCTTTTTGGGTCCGGGGGAGGGCCCGACGCACCCCCGCGCACCCCTCTGCCTACGGGCCTGTCATCGCTCTGTACGTGATGAAACGGTCTACTAACCTTGTAGCATTTCTTGGGGGTCATCAGAAACACTTCTCCTTCTTTGATGAGGCTTCTGTCAGGAGTCACAAAAGCCTGCAAATAGTAACAGTAATCATACTATTTCGAGTTCAGTTTGGAATTAATTTGCACGAAAGTGTTTTTCGAAGTTCGTCAAAATTGCGTGTTAATTAAGAGTGTTGTACTGAAAAAAGTTGTATTGAACAACTTCGAGCAAAAATGCTAAAATCTTAGTGACCAGGAGATGGTGAGCGTTGCCCAAATTGCCCTTCTTTGCAGTTTTTGACAGAGCGAGCAGCGGAGATTTTGTTTTCGTGTAGAGTTTTTCTTACTGTTTGAACAAAATATTATCGAGTTCTAAGCAACATTTGTCAGAGTCCGTCTTCTGTATCTTCCCTTTGGGTTGGGCTTTTAAAGTTTTTGTTTCATATGCTGCATGTTTATGATTTAAGACTTGTTGTCAATTTTTCCTCTACTGTTGTCATTGAATCTGCCGTATCTTGATTAGTTATTGACTTTCTTTTGTTTCTCATCCAATCAGACTTGAGAAATTGAGTTTGTAGTTGCACAGAATTACACATTTTTGCAGTTACACTTTTTTGCACAGAAGTAGTTGAACCGCCCTTAGCCAATCAGAATCAAGTAATTTTTTCATGTATATGATTATAGTAGTAAGAAAACTCAACACAACAAAGTTATTGGACGTTGTTTGAAAATTACAGCCTGTCTAGCGATTTCTTCCACCGTCAGAATCGTTTGTTGTTAATTAATTAATTGTGCAAGGTACCTTTATGCCGATCACTCTGGACCTCAGCTCGACCATTGCCTTCTGTCCCTGGAACGTCTGCAGCTGATTGTTGACGTACTCTGCAACCCCATTCTGTTTAATCCAATACAAAAATTCACTAATGTCAGGAACACTCAAACCACAAAGAACTTCACAACCAAACTAACATACTTAGAATTTTCAGCTGTTCTTGCATGTAAAATGTGTCAATGAACTGTTTCTGGTGAGAGAGTAGGTGTGGGAAGAGGTAAAGGGAGGAGGGAGGCAGACGGCTGCTATTTGTTCGTCTTTTATTACTAATGTCGTTTTAGGGAAGAGGGGAAAGAGAGAGATGGTATGAGTTACGTATTTATAGTCTCCTTTTCTCTGGGGTGAAAAGAAGGCTGGGTGGGGTCGAGGGTATTGTTTCCCACTTAGTAAAATATCTGTGAAAACTGTACTTCTTTTTTAAACATGCGTTTTGTTTTGATTCGTTTTGCACTTCATACGCACGTTTTTTAACTATTGCTATTGTTTCTGAGTGTCTGTCCAACCGTCAAACTCCAATTACGGCTTAACCACTAAAGTGTGTTGAAATTTCCTGAAGCGAGTGCCAGACGAACTCCAAGACGTCCTTGGCAAAACACATGAAGTGTACAAAACACCGCGCATACCATAATGATTTCTTCACTTACCCAAAATGTTACTTGGTCAAGGTAACGAAACCTTGACTTTCACGATACTACTTTTGCTGGTTACATATCCCCTCACTAGCAACAAACACAGAAATGCTATCATTCTGCAGCACTAACCATTTTTGACTTTGCTTGCACAAGATGTTGATAGTCCGGGTGGCTTGAGGGCGTCTTTTTCAACAAATCCTGCATGTTTTGGTTTATTGAGAAGCAAGTCAGTCAATATATATTGGTAATTAAGTGCTTTCCACAAAAAGGAGTTTCACTCCGCATGAAGTCAAAATCAAAGCTCGAATCAGGGCTCATACTATCTGCTTGTCAGAAGAAATGTCCGGTCAAACCTATTTTATAAGCACTTCCCAGGCGAGCGATCACCGGCTATTTGGAGCCCTGCAAGTGCTTGCAAAACTTATCGCATTTAACTACGTATAATGCTTCATGAACCAAAATTAGAGTTCAAATCCTAAGTCCAAGAAAGTTATAACTCAAAAGAAACTCACAACAAGCCGGCCTTTCCACCACTGGAGTAGTGTTATGTGAAAGCGACAAAAAAATTCACATTTCTCACTTACGGTCGAAAGGCACGGAAATGGAATAAAGAAGGTAAAACACATACCCTCAGTAGCAACAGGTATCTTGGTATCCTCTGCACAACGGTAATCATGTAGGCCTGGAGGGTGAGGCCTGGCTGGCAGATAGGGTCACTGTAACAGGCCTGCAGGTAGCCACCACAATCAAAATGAGTTACTATTTGTCAGAATGGCAAGATCAACATGAATTACAATGCCTTGAGGTTTTTTAGTTTAATCCGTGAACCCAATTACCGACACTGACTTTGAAATGAAGTGTGACGTTAGTCCTTTAGAAACACAAAACTAGTTGATGTATTTGAAAATGACTGCAACCATTTCTCATGAACATGTAACTGAGATCACAGGATCGCACATTTTCATGGTTAACAACTTACTGTATCTAGGAGCACAGCGAATTGCGGATAGTGATGGTGGGTCTTTAAACTGTACCCACAAAACCATAGTCAGTCAATATCACCGTCGAGCAACACCGACCTTGCTAATATTTACTGAAGTAACTGACTAAAGCACACCACACACTCGAAGATTTTCTGTCGGGAGAATGCCGATTTTTTGTCGAAGCTGAATTTGTCTGGCTTCACAGCTCATCACACACACTAGCCGATTTTTGGCGCCGGTTTTATGTAAAACTTCATTTCGCGTTGAAAATGGACGTCTGAAACATGTTTATGTTTTCCCCGACAAACCTCGATTTTGTCGGTAACCGTGCACCCAATACTAGCAGATTTTGTTTTAAATCGGCTAGTATGGGGTTGGCTTAAGTCCTGGATTCAGTGATGATTGAGTTGCGGTCTCACTGACTATACTTCAATTGCTGTAATCCATATGAGTTTGGTTGCCTAACTTTAAAAAACAGTCGGTCGTGAGCTACATGCACAGCTTCAATTGACTGGTATGTTTAATAACAAAGTAATATCAACGACGATATTTTTAGTGCACTTTTGTACAAGCTCACGATCGTTACATGTCGAATGCTTGTCGAACAGTCTTAAACGCCTGATGTCACTCTGATCATTTATGAACAATCAAACTTTGCGAACATGCGCAGTAACGATCAAGTAAGTAAGTAAGCAAATTTTGAAGTCAGTATAAATGAAATAAACATTTTCTTTCGCTTTCAAAACAATTCTTGGCAAGTCTCAGTTTTGCTCGTGCTTTTTTAATCTTGAAGCTCACTGTCCCTGCGTGACAGCTGACATTTCAAGTTTGTCGGCCGGCTAATGCGAAACCTTTTCATACGCATGTATAAGCTATTTATCAGTAAAGGTTGTTTGCGTGCTTGTCTCCATTTAACAAGTTCCATTGTACCAATGTTCCAATGTACCCCAGTCATTGAATACATTGGTTATCAACCCCTGTTCTCTAACCAGAAATGTTTCAGTTACTATGACAATTAACTTGCCAGGCCACCAAGTACACCCTATGTCTACCGTTCAAGTGCATTTTACACATAATCAAAACAAAGAACCACCTTTTTTATTGTATCAAATATTTTGCAAATCAAGGAACACAGGTATAGCAATCAGTTTCAAAAAATATTCTTAACACAGGTTATGGCGCCACCGTATATTTTTAAACGTTAAGGTGGCGCCAAAATTTGTGAAAAGAACCTTTTGAAAATTCCCTTAAATGTGCTGCCTGGTGGGCAAGCACGTTTGGTCCAATAAAAAAGGAGGTTTGGCGACGAGTTTTTGTTTAAAATGTATAGTCCAATGTTTAAAATAGACCGGCGAATTCGAGGACCTGTGAAATTGCCATGAGGACACGCGGTTTATGTATCGCGTATTACTATGCAAGATAACAGAAGAGACATTCAACCAAGAAATAGAACCTTTAAAAATGCGAACAAAACTCAACTTACATTAAGGAAAGCTTCAAAATCTTTCCTCTTCTTTGCCTTCAGTTTGATGAGACTTTCCGCTGCATCATAGTGATTGCAATACTCTGCGTAGATTTTGAACTTGGGACTCTGAAATTCAAGAAAGCACAAAAATGCAAATAAGCTTTCAATTCTTACAAATGTTCTATTCAGAGACTAACGACATGCTGGCGAGTTTTAACCGCAAAGCAGTTTTGAAAAGTTGTAATGATAAACACAGTGAACAACAAATAAACATATATTAAACGGAAAATATGACAAAATACCAAACGTTGAGGTTGAATTTGATTTATTTAACCATATGCTCTGAAACCTGACCAGAATTGGGCGAGAAAAGGCACTTGCAAAAGATTTTCAAAGGAAACTGTCAGCAGGAACAAATTAAGAATTTTGTCAGGCCTAAACGATTTCACTTTTTTTTGAGAGATAAGATATTTTCGTATAAGTTCTTATCTTACTTGCACGTTGTTTAGTTTTTGCCTTACAAATCTGAAGTTTTGTTCTACTTTCGGCATTTGTAGGCCCTCATTTCGCACCCAATTCTCGTTTCGTCATGCGGGGTCAGGATGAAGTTAGGACATTTTTTGAGGGCATTTTTTAAGACACCAAAATACATTCTTTTTCCTTTTAACTTATGTCATGTAACTGTAATACACGAAACAGCAAAACTTCATATTACATTTTAGAAACGCACCATATCTACAAAAAGTTCTCCAATGATTTGCTCATCTG
>JAOBYF010105114.1:0-11571 GCA_025403605.1 Parazoanthus darwini | reverse complement strand
GAGAAGAGAAGAGAAGAGAAGAGAAGAGAAGAGAAGAGAAGAGAAGAGAAGAGAAGAGAAGAGAAGAGAAGAGAAGATAAGATAAGATAAGATAAGATAAGATAAGGTAAGATAAGACAAGACAAGACCAGACGAGAGGAGATGAGATAAGATAAGATAAGATAAGATAAGATAAGATAAGGTAAGATAAGATAAGATAAGATAAGATAAGATAAGATAAGACAAGATAAGATAAGATAAGATAAGATAAGCTAAGATAAGATAAGATAAGGTGAGATAAGATTAGTTAAGGTAAGGTGAACTAGGGTTAGGTAAGCTAAGGTAAGGTGAGTGAAGGTAAGGTAAGGTAAGGTGAGATAAGGTAAGGTAAGGTGAAATAAGATATGGTAAGATAAGGTAAGGTAAGGTAAAGTAATGTAATGCAAGATAAGGTAAACTAAGGTAAGGTAAAGTGAGATTAGGTAAGATAAGGTAAGGTAAGATGAGATAAGGTAAGTTAAGGTAAGGTAAATTAAAGTAATGTAAGGTAAGGTAAGGTAAGTTAAAGTAATGTAAGGTAAGGTAAGGTAAGGTAAGATAAGGTAAGGTAAGGTAAGATGAGATAAGGTAAGTTAAGGTAAGGTAAGGTAAAGTGAGGTGAGGTAAGTTAAAGAAATGTGAGGTAAGGTAAGGTAAGGTAAGGTGAGATAAGGTAAGGCAAGGTGAGATAAGGTGAGATAAGAGGAGGATTTCAAGTACAATTATTGAATTTCATATGGAAGATTACCTGCTTTGATCCAAGGTACGCCATTCCGTCGGCGATCTGCCAGGCAAAGGACATCAGCTGTTTGGGGCTGAGAGTTGTGCGCTGCATGTGATCTGTGTTGTAGTAATGGTCTTGAAGACCACGGCTCTTCTTGAGGTAGCCCAACAAGTCTCCAAACGGGGCGAGCTCTGTGATCACGTAAATCGGATCTAAAGACAATACAACAACATTTGATACGTACCACACATTAAGTGTGATAGTGTGATGAGAAACTGGAATATATTGTACAACTACGACCGAGGAAGGGTAACAGCAGTCGGCGGAGTTACCACAACGCTCTCTTTTTGAAGCAGGTGTCTAAAGCTTTAAGAAAAAAAAGCACCGAGTGCCGGTCTGTAGAATAACTGTGGTACAACAATTATATCTACTCCCTACCACCATATTAATATTGACTTCAGATGGGTTGCAAATAAAGTGGTTAAGTTGGTCATAATTGATTTTGGGGAAAGGGCAGGTAGTTCTAAACGCGAGTAATTACTTAGGCATTGCTTAGATAAATAATGCCAAAATCTCGAACAAGTCTAAAAATCGAACGATATCCCTAATTTAACGTTTCTTCTGGGATTGTACAATGTTTTTTTTTTTTCTGGATTCCATATTAATTTTTCTTGCATTGGTGGTGCATTGGCCGAGTGGTCAGCGTTTCTGACCTGTAACCTAAAAGTCGTGGGTTCGTACCCCGGCCTGACCACTGTAAGGTGTCCTTGAGCAAGGCGCTTACTCGACTTGCTCCAGTTGACTCAGCTATATAAATGAGTACAAGCATCTGCTGGGGGTAAACCGACGGATTAGCGTCCTGTCCAGGATATAAGCGCCGGCCTTATGAGCCACCTGGCTCGGGAAAGGATTTAAGTTTTAATTTTATTTTCCTTGCATTACCAATTCCATCGTCTGTAATCCTGAATTATATGTTGCTCTGCATTTCGGATAATCCGTTGGACCATGGACTACATTTTTCGTTGCTGGAGTCGGGCTCCCCATTCCATGCTTCACCATTCCATTATCCGTTACATTCAGTTCTAAATTCCAGAATCAGTTGTTTTAATTAAAGTTTTGGACTTCGAATTTGTTTCCTTGATTAGGTACATTTGTTTTTTCTTCCTAATTCTACTCTTCCACTCTTCTGAATTCGAGAATTTACTGTTTTTGATTAAAAGTTCCTTTTTAGTAGTTACCAATTGCAAGTTTTAATCTCATAGGCTTGATATATATGCGGAATTCCCTTACCGGCAACATCCTTACCTACTTTGAAATTGATTAGGAAGTGACAGTAAAAATCACTGCGTGTTGCAATACCTGAAACTGTCACGCAGCCAATCAACCTTATGACGTGATTATGGTGCTTCAACTTTTTCATTACATCCAACTCCATCAGCAGATCTTTTCGGTCAGTAGGCAGCCAGTCGGCTGAAATAAATCAAAAGTCGTGTTGTAGCTGGTTAGTAATCAGTAGATCATATCGCTTTAACTGCAATCTGTTTATCAGGGGAAGCAGCTTCCCATACACTCTCCTGTGCCGGTTTCCACTTCGGCGATATCGGTCGCGCGACCAAGCGATGGGCTATCTGCTGGGCATGCGAAGCTCGAAACCCAAAACTTAAAGCGAGCGTTCACTGGCGAACGGGCGGCCAGTTCTGGAATGTAAATCAAATTCAACTTTTTCGGGACAAGAATGAGCGACAGCCAATCAGATCGCTTCTTTTCAATGCTAGAACATGCGATCGTACCGGTTCGCGCGACCGAATTCGCCGGAGTGGAAACCGGTCTTTACACTGCATTTTAAAACCAATCCTCTCTCCACGCGTAAATGCAATTATAAATATTTCGACCACAAATTGAAATAAAGGCTGACCGTTGCCCCGGGAACACCAATTGTATACATGATCCGGACACGAGTTGTTTGCGTTCTCCCTCTCCTTACCTTTCAACATCTTCACAGCTACTGGATAAGATTTGCCTTCCCAGATGTGATTCAGTGTTCCCAAGGCAACCTGGCCGAAGGCTCCCTCTGCAATGATCCGTTCTATTTTGACGTTCTCTCGCGGGTGCTCATAATTTCCGATGAGTGATGGTGTAGATTGTGGTGTCTGGGACTTGTACCTACTGTCGATGTTTTGCGCATGCGTATTGTCATTCCTTTGTTCATAGCGGGGACCTTGAATGCATTCGTATTGGTTCACTTCTTCAGCTGTCGTCAAAACAAGCAAACATTTTATTTAAAAGATTTCTGATGTTGTACTCTGTATTAGACACATTTGTCTTTCCCGGTATCTATCTGTCGCATTCGCTTAAGTTTGATTCTAGTGCGCAAGTATTTTTGTGTATAAAGCTGTTTCAAAGAAGGTTGATACCAGTGTAAGAGAGCTTAAAGCAACGAACGTCAACGAGAACATTACGAACCAATAGACTTTCCTTGGGAATGTAAACAGCTTGCTACATTTCCATCGTCCCCTTTATAGAACAGAACGTGAAAAGTGTTAGATTTTTCTAGAGAACTTGAACGCTAGAATAAAGGGCCGTTTACATCAACCCGGGTTGAGAAAAAATCCATTTACATGGACCTGGGTTGGCTACCAACCCGGGTTCGTACATGAAGCCGGGTTGAGAAAAAAATCCGTCTGCATGGACCCGGGGTTGCATGCTATTCATCCGTCCCGGGTTGGCCAACAGCCTGATGCAAGGGTCAACCCGTGCTTGTGCTCGGTCGAAGGACTGGTTTCGATGATTTTTGGAATTTGTTTTCGCGCGTATTTTGGAGGAAATGGCGGTCAGAAGGAAAATTATTATAAGACCGTCCGTGTGCTTTTGCTCAGTTCCACGGAGTTTTGTGGATAACCTCAATGCAGCAGCAGAGAATACGCATGCTCAATGTAACAGGCGTGACAATTCCAACCCGGTCTCAAATTCACCACCACTTCATTAGTGAAACTTGACGTGGAGTTCACGAGTCAGGCAATTGATTTTCCTTGAATCGCATAGTAGGGATGAAACTCGCAAGCTTGAGTGTTTGAATCAGTTTACTCCACGCGCGTATCGCCAACAAGAAAAGGCGCGAAAGTTCCCGCCTTTTTCAAAGCTGTGTCAAACGCGTACGCACTCGCTTGCAACTTTTTTTAGAAGTTCTGCATTTTCCCTTCCATTTAGCATCTCAAATGTCTGTTCAACAATAATCTTGGATCCTAAAATGAAATTCGAAAGTGCATAACCCTGCAAACAACTCTCAGCTTCGAGATTCATCTTTACTATGCGATTCTAAGGGTAATGGCTTATGTAATTCGGATGGGAGTCCACTTAAATCTTCGATGACGTTTGTGTCCCAGTTGTTTAAGCTCCCTTCTATGACTGATTGTGAACACCCCGACCGAAAGGAACTACGGGTTGCCAAAACTTCGACTAATATATGCCGCTCCAAAGGAGAACTTAAGGTCATTCCGCTGTTTTGCAGTGCGCAACTCTACTGAGCATGTTAAAAGGACATTTTTGGAGAGTTTTAAATCTATTTGTTTGTGTGTTGCACTGATGTAACTACGATAATTACTAGGAACAGAAGGCAAGCTGAGAAGGAGAGAATAAAACATTTGTAGGTAAATGACTTACAGGGCATCACTGCAGGGACACATTTTTCTTGACGAGTGAAGCAATTGACTTGTGAGCAACCGTGGGAACCGTTGGGTGACTGCCAGGAAGCCATTGCCGTACTGTCTCCAATTTCGTTTCCCTGTTATAACAGTAGAATCAAGAAATATCAATGCAAATTACAAAAAAAAACAAAGAACAACTCTAGCAGCACATCACAATAAAACATAGTATAAATAGAACACAGGGCAATGCATTGCAATGGAATCTGAATTGCAATCCCGCTGTTGTGGTCTGGTAGCTGAGGGCGTAATTTAGTCCAGATAGCGGTCTGGCTAGAGATCCTCAATCACTGAACTATGAACTTGCTGTGACTAGGTTGGTGGGAAGCCCCGCGGGGAGAACCTGAAATCATGTATTGTTATATGTAATACAATACAACTCACATACATCACAACACAATCAAATACAACACGTTGTATGATAATAAAAACGTAATTCAATGGATGTAAATATGTTTCGAGCGGGTACTCCATGCAAAAGCTCCACGGGAACCTAGATAGGGTATAGAGTTTGGGGATTTTCGAAAGTTTATCGTAAACAGAGTCTAGAAATTACCTGTCCTAGAGAACACATTTGTTAATTTTGAGCGCAAACTTTCCGAGAATTTTTCTCATAAACACGATCAAGGTTTGATAGTTTGGACGGAACCCCCCTACCAAAACTTAGGTTGAGAGGTCCCCCCGGGGGGAGAGAGTTCGATCTATATTGTCATCATCAAATCGACTAGTTAACTTTTAACATTCTATGAAAAAAGAGCAAGAAGACCCGAAAGGCCCTTAAAACCAGGAGAAACAAAAACCGCGTCGCCCTGTTCACGTAGTAATCGTTTTTTCTCGGTTTGTCTACCACTTGTCTCTGGTTGGATCCTAGCTAGGATCCTACAGGTTTGACTTTTTAGGCAAGTTTTAAAAGGGATTAAATAAAAATAAACTTACAAGTTTATAAAAATGGATAATTGAACAAAGCTAAATTATGTTACAAATATTATAAAACAATGAAAAGCAGTAAAACACAGACATACCAGAGTACCTCAATTTAGCAAGTTTCATCAAAAAATAAGTTCAACCCGACAATATTGTTCCAACAAACAGAATAAAACAAACGATAATGAATTTAAGTGTAGGATGGCATAGACTGAAGTGGATTATGATTCATTGAACTTACTTTCTTGTTGGATTTAGCCCAAATTTTGAGTGTTTTTGTTTTGCTTTGTAAATTATTACAATTACTTGTGTTCTTTCACCACATCTGTTTTCGTGCATTGAGTTAATTTCTTCTAATTTCAAAACCATTTCTCATCAATATTTTATAATAAAAACTGCCGTGCATGACACAGCCATTAATTACCCAAAAATTACACAAAGTTTATATATGTTCAAGCCGGGTTAAAGACACCCCAGGCCTTCGTCTATGCTAAAGAGCTTGTTTTCATTGCTCTTAAATCTATGTGGGAAGGTTGTTCCATGTCAGAGTTAACTTCTCTGATGATGATCAAAAATATAAATGTGGCATCGTGTACGGTGTAGTTATCTAGCTGTATTTGCAGATAAACATGCTAAGAGTTTTTATCAGTATTTTATTGAAACAACTCCTTTTCAAGTCTTACCACATGTCCTATGTCCAAGATCTCTTGCGTCTCAAACTGGAACCTGAAAATTCGTAAGAATACAGCTGACCTTGATCTCTGCAAAGGGTACAACTACGCACCAGAGGAATGATAAGAGCCCTGTATTTTATCCTGGTATCGAACTGCAATAAGACCCTTTTCGAAGACTTAAACAATATGCAAGAGGGCTGCTAGAGTTATCTTCAATTATGACTAGTAAACCCCAAGCAACTATGTTCTCAACAACGTCAACTGGAACACATTATCTTTGAATTACAAATACAAACTTGCCACCTTCGCACAAAAAGACATTTTCAGAAAGCGATACAAACTTGACAAACTTCTAACAAAGGAACAGATTATATTCATTAAGGGGAAGCAATGAGCTTCTAATACCTTGAACTCATACTGACATACTCCGAAAGTCAATCACATACAGAGCATAAACACTATTGAACAATTGCATTCTGAACGATTCTACAACTACTGTCAGTGATTTTGATTCATCTAAAAAGTTGATAAAGGAACAACTCAAAGTTTTAACATTTTTGCTAAACTGTGGAAAAAGTGACGACTTTATATATTCTTAGCCACTCTACCATTTTAAGTTAAATAGTCAGAGAAGCAGAAAGTTCTTCATTCATATAGTCAGACATGTACGTAGGTACATATAGTTAGACATATACATTTAGGCAGTCAAAAAGTTACTTATGAAATCGTAAACTCTTAAATTTTTAAATCACTTTGTAACACACGGCCTTATCAACTGTACAGCTGCCGTCTGTTTTCTTTTTACCGTGTTTAAATAAAGGCTATTATTATCATCATTATTATTATTATTATTACTATTGTCATCATCTAGCGTGCTATCCATTGTCCTAAATACGAACCAAGTGCAACCAATAAAGCACAAAACTAAGTAATTGTGATAAATTAGACCAACCAGACCAGCTCAGCAATTGGACATTTTGAAGGGCCCATCGTGCTTTGCGACATGAGTAATGCGCCGTCAACCTATTTTGAAATAGCTGTATGTAGAATATCGGAAGCTGAGAAAGATTCATAATTTTATGATGCAGAGATAAAACAAGGGAAATTGTTTACCTTCCTATGTTTCTTCCTTCTGTAAAGAAAAAAGACATGGACATCGTTTGTTTTGTAAAATAAAGATATCAACTTTTTTAAAAACTAAAAATACCAAGGTCTGCAAGAAAATAGCTGAATTAACTAAACTTTGCCCATTACTTTGGTTTGCTATACAAACCTTCTTCAGGGGAAAGGGTTCAACTTGCACAGTTTGTTTGAACTATTTACTGCCTTTTGTTTTGAAAAAACTTGCTGGTCCAGATCTGTATAAATAAGTTTTGACACTCTCACAGATTTGTAGCATTGATCCTGCAGTACATCTTTAATGTCTGGATTTGTAAAACAAATAACTTTTATCCAAAAAATTGCACAATAATAGGTGCCTCTAAAAACAAGACGCTGTTTTTTGTTTTTATAGAAAACTTAAATGCCAGTTATTGATACTGATACGAACTATGCCTTAAAGCATTAACGTTTTTTACTTTGGATATATAATGTCTAATGATGTCAAAAGCTTCAGTCGAGAAATCCATGGGAAAAGGTCTGATAAGCGTAAAGTCGATTTGCCTACTTTGTTAATCAGATGGCTACAAGATAAAAGAGTTTTAATTTACATAGTGAAGAACAACTTATGCACAAGGACAATATGCAACTTTTTTTTAAGATTAGAAACATCTCCAGTATTTTCAGACAATCTGTTTTTTATTGCCCCGACTTTAACAATGTAAATCAAAACATTCACTTTCGCTTTTTAGGCCAGAAGTTGTTGGGTAAGCTTAATTTCCTACTTGGAGAGATCCCTTGCTACTCTCCGCAGTTTTAAGACTTTTAAGACCTCAGTACGCAGGCGCGACCTGAATGATTTGCTGGATGGCTGCAGTGGCTGCCATCTTTGTAATACGCAGCTGTTTTTCCAAAACTAGTATATAGTTTATAAGTTTAGATATTCAGTTAGATAATCTACTTGTTAATACTAAATATAGCATTTATAATTTTATGGTATTTCTTTGGTAATTTGTAGTTAGGTATCCCTTGATAGTGGGGGTTTTCCCTCTGCTAAAATGATTTGACCCGTAGATAAAATTGTTATCACTATCACTATTATTATCATTACCATGCATTACCATTATTATTATCATTATTTTTATTGCTATTACTATTGATATTATTATTATTATTATTATATTGTTATTACTATCATTGTTATTATTTTTCTTACCAATCCTTAGTTTCCTTTTCTTGTACACCACCTTTGCACACACAGCCGCGGCAACAAGACAAACAACAAGCACTAAACCCAGGGTAATAATCACAATCAAGAAAATGTCCTTTTTATTTTGGGCCTGAAGAATCTGAAGTGCTAAAAGAAAGACAAACAAAAAGCAAGGTTAAGTAGACAAACCAAGACATCTACTTGTTCCAACAAACGCTCAAGCTGTTAAGTCTTCACTAAAACAACTAAGCTGCTTAAAAAGATAACACAATTAAGGATGATGATGATGACAAAAATAATAATAATAATAATAATATTAATAATAATAATAATAATAATAATAATAATAATAATAGTTTTATTGATAGTATCCATTGTGTGGCTCCTACTTTATCAAGTTTAACTGTAAACATCTCTAAGTTTAACTACAAATAAGTCTAAATGTAAATGTACATCAATCAAGTCCAATTACGCTAAAAGTAGAATTTATTCCAGTCTAAAAACAATTATCTCTAAGATTTTAAAACCGCAAACACTAAATATAGGCCTAAAATATACAATTGACGAATATTAGATCTAGGTTTCTAATATAAAAGAAGTAATGATACAGATAAAAGAAATTAATGATGAAAATAACAACAACAACAACAAAACTGTAAGAAACTCAAAATAAGAAACAATAAGAATTGATGTTAATGAAGCCATTCATACTTTTTTCTTTGTTTAATACCGTCTTACCAAACCTAAAGTTTGAAAATTTGCAAAGAATAGAAGTAACAACAGCAAATATATGAAAGAAATGCTGTTTTGTTTGAAACGTTCAGGAAGTTTTCATCAATAACTCATTGTCAAGTGTAGTTCTTGAGAACTCACTTTCGAGTCGATTTTCTTCATCATCATCATCATCATCTTTAACCATATTTATGCATAACCATCAGTGACTAATACACAATAATTTTAAAAAATAAGTTACCATTTAAACAACTTTAACGTTTCTACTGGACAATTATCACTTGGAACGAGGAACGGGGAACTTTCAATATTTAAAATAACTGCCGTGAGCTTGCTGTTCTTAATTCTCCAAATCCCCTAGCCTTCAAAGAATTTGTACCAGACTCATATTGATCGTTACCGGTTCTGATAACGTCCGTTTCTGTTTGAGACAGTTTTGTAACTGAACAACTAGCTGCAAAATTCCAATTCATGATTTTTTTCTTATTGAAACCAACTCTGCTTTTAACTATTTTTGTACCGACTAAAACATACATTTATTGGCTTTACTTTTACCTACACAAGTACTATTTAAGACCTAGCCCAAAATTCTTTTATCTCGGCTTATTTTTCAAAAATATTTTTACCCACCGACCGACCCTTATTTTGACAATCGGAAAACGACAGCAAACAAAGTTAAAGTGAGTAAGGCCAAACAACTGGTCGTTCAACACAGGGAAGCCAAGCTCTAAGTGTGTCATTGAGAAATGAGTAATGAGACTTTACATGGGAGAACATCAACGTTCGCGTAACGGCCAAATAGACTGGTTGAAAGGAAACAAACAAAAACCATTTGCCGCAGTTGTCGCTTTGGTCTATCCGTACGTAGTTTGGGGGCCACTTGGGGCGATTTTGGGAAATTGCGACTGCTTCGGAGTTTCACCGTATAAGGAAATAAGTTGCTCTACCAACTTAGAAACAAGGATAAGTGGAAGCTGGTCGTGGGTAACAAAGACATAGATACATATTTGGTTTGTTTTAGGCGTTGGCTAAGTTGGATTGTAGTTATTTTTTCTGTTATGGATCTAGCCGGAATACAAAGCAATCTTAGCCTTGTTAGAAGTGATAGTTCAGAGATGGTTATAGAGGATTCACATTTTCTTGGATAGCATCAAAATCAGTCGAATTTCAAATTGTTCAGCCCGTTAAAGCCCCCAGTCGTTCCAAAGGGAAACTGGTTATTTCCTGTTCAGAAACTAAAATATGGCAACTTTGATAGAGAGTTTTGCAAAATTTCCATCACCATGGAAAAACGTTTTTTTAAAACCGCTTTACTAGCAGGATTTTTTCTTTTGAATTTTGCTTCACGATTTTATTTTTTCGCTTTCTGACTGCCCATCAGTTTCCTATTGGCTTACCCCATATATATTTGATCAACACATAAAAGTTATAAATTTAGTTACAATGAGCGCCGGGTCTTGAATAGGATACTGTTTTTGGGAATTTGGAGCCTACAGTGAAGAAAGTTTGCTCAATTTAACACACGTGACGATTGACTGGTCTTACATTAAGGTGGTCAATAGGTATATCAAGTAGATAGAGAGAATATTATTTTTTATAGCGGTAAAATACTTACTCCGTGGAGTGGGGCTTGAATTAAGTAATGTCAACGGGATTTTAGTACCTGCCGAAGAGAAAATCTACTGGTTTTACCACCGTTTACATTACGTATACCACGCTTCCTTCGGAAAATCTTTACTCTGGAAATAAGTTTTGCGCTTCTGATTAACCGACTACGACACGCAAATCTCAAAATCTCAAAAAGCAGGAATGGTGGTAATAAGAACTGTGGCAGTTAAAATGAAAAAGGACAGGTCTAAAAATATTCTGTCCAGTTTCGAACTAGTTGTTTTGAACAGGAGAAACCAAAAATGAGAACAAGGGCAAGACCAAGTACAAGGACAAGGCAAGGACAAGGACACGAACATGAACACGAAAATGAAAGTGAACACGAACATGCACAAGGACAAGGACATGAGTACGAACATGAATATGAACACGAACTTGAACTTACGAACAAGAACACGAAAACAAACATGAACACCAACTCGAACATGAACATCAACTCGAACATGAACACGAACATGAAAACGAACACGAACACAAACACAAACATGAACACGAACATGAACACGAACAAGAACACGAACTTGAACTCGAACACAATCAAGAACACGAACACGAACACAAACTCGAACATGAACACAAACTCGAACATGAACACAAACATGAACACGAACATGAACACAAACTCGAACATGAACACAAACATGAACACGAACACGAACATGAACACAAACTCGAACATGAACATGAACACAAACTCGAACATGAACACAAACATGAACACGAACATGAACTCGAACACAATCAAGAACACGAACACAAACTCGAACATGAACACAAACTCGAACATGAACACAAACATGAACACGAACATGAACACAAACT
>JAOBYF010105003.1:0-11571 GCA_025403605.1 Parazoanthus darwini | reverse complement strand
CGATCTAATCATTGGCTCCAGGTCTTGTAATCATGGGCTCCAGCCCTTGTAATCATGGGCTCCAGCCCCTGTAATCATTGGCTCCAGGTCTTGTAATCATTGACTCCAGCCCTTGTAATCAAGGGCTCCAGCCCCTGTAACCATTGGCTACAGGTCTTGTAATCATTGTCCCCAGCCCTTGTAATCATGGACTCCAGCCCCTGTAATCATTGGCTCCAGGTCTTGTAATCATTGGCTCCAGCCCTTGTAATCATGGGCTCCAGCTCCTGTAATCATTGGCTCCAGGTCTTGTAATCATTGGCTCCAGGTCTTGTAATCATGGGCTCCGACCCTTTCAATTAAAAAAAATTCTAGCGACAGCTTCCCGTAGGGGTCTTTCAGTACCATGTTTCACACAATAAATCATAAGGGTTTAAAGCCCAAACTGGCAAGAAGACTGGCAAGAAGGCTATGTACACCAGTGAGACCGGCGGGCAGAGGACTCGAAGACGGGATTGATCTCCGGGTTACGAGTAAGCCCTTTAAGCTGCTCGGCCACGCTGCCTTTCAACCAGTGATTCCGGTCCTAATAATCGTGGGCTTTGGTCCTCGTTATCACGGGCTTCGCTTTTGTTTTCATGGGCTTCAAGGTCTCCAGCCCTGGTAATCATGGTCCTTTCAATCATGGGCTCCAAGCCCTTATAATGGGCTCAAGTCCTTATAATCACGGGCTCCAGCCCTTATAATCATGGGCTCGAGCCTCTATAATCATCACGGGCTCCAGTCTTTTTAATCACGGGCTCCAGCCCTTATAAACATGGACACCAGTTCATGCAATCATGGGCTCCAACCCTTTCAATCATAGGATCCAGCCCTTATCATCACGGGCGCCAGACCTTATCATCACGGGCGCCTCCAGCCCTTATAATCATGGGCTCCAGCCCTTATAATCACGGGATCCAGCCCTTATAATCACGGGATCCAGCCCTTATAATTACGGGATCCAGCCCTTATAATCACGGGATCCAGTCCTTATAATCACGGGATCCAGCCCTTACAATCACGGGATCCAATCCTTATAATCACGGGATCCAGCCCTTTTAATCACGAGATCCAATCCTTATAATCACGGGATCCAGCCCTTATAATCACGGGATCCAATCCTTATAATCACGGGATCCAGCCCTTATAATCACGAGCTCAAATTCTTGTAGTATGGGCTCCAGCCTTTGTAATTATAGACTCTGACCCGAGAACATGCACTCATTTTTGCCTTGTTTTTAACATATGCTGTTTGGAAATACCGAGTCGAAAATCCAATATTCGTGTTTCTATGTGGGTGTAAACGTGGAAGCACAGATCCATCAGTTATTTTTGGGAGCCAAAACTGTGGTCTATGGTGACCACCGTCACACTCCTTCACATGAAAATTATCTAGAAACGACCGAGTCGCACATGAAACTGGGAAGAAAACACAATCTTTGGGGCTGTTGTTGCAGCAGAGTACTGTTGTTGGGGTTTTGCTGGTGTGAACGCACCACGCACGCACAGTCTCGACACAAATGTATTGTTAATGGGCATTTAGCTTACAATGTATTCTGAAAGTGGTCTATAGCCATCAAGTAAGTCTTGTCATCATTTCTACAAAACAAATTAATCTTATACAATAAGCCCTGCGCAGCTAGAAGTCACATGGTACAAAATACGCCATACTGGAGGGCAAAAGAATAAGCATGACTCCAAAACAAAACACAATTCACTAGAGAAATGTGATTTTTTTTGTTTTACATGTCCCAGTGGAGTCTTGTACGTTTTTTCCATCCAGTACCTTTACTCTCATCAAGTTTTTCACTCTCTAATGTCTCACAACTGAACAGGGGCTACACTAGCTATAGACTTCAAAATCTTGTCTTGAATCATGGGCTTATTGAATTGACCACTTTTCAAAACATTTTGTTGCATGTAGTTTACAAAAACTATTAATAATGCAGCCTGTGCCTTTCCTATTCTTGCCTTTATGCCTTCTTTAGCTCCTCCTACTGCTGTTAGGAGTGCTCCAAGGTAGACAAACTGTGTTTCTTCAGTGTTGTGTCCTTCTATTTGTATTTTGATGCTTTTACTTGCATTTCATCTCAATATGATCGTTGTCTTTTTGATACTGATCTTAGGTCAAGTTTTCTCTCCACTTGTGCTGAGCCCTGTTGACTTTCATTTGTTTGTTCGAGCTCTTGGTGGCAAGCAGAATGAGATCATCTGCAAAGTCTTCAGCACAGGTCTTCTAAGTTACTTGCAAAGTGCAATCTTATCTCAGTGTTTTCTCTTTCAGTTGTCTTCCTAGTAACCAGGTTGATAGCAAAAAGGAAGATGAATTGTTACATGTACATGTAGCAGCCTTGCTTCACACTTGTTTTCACATCGAACCAGTCAAATGTACCAAATCCATCTACCACAGACTGTTGGTTTATTACTTTTATACCTTCCTTGTAGTGCTATTCTTATCAAATAGCTTTAACGGAATATACCATATTAAGCTCTTACTATTTTCCACAAGATGTTACTTTCTACACTATTAACATTTTTCAAAGTCAACAAATTGGTATAAGCAGACAAACAGGTAGACCTGAATTCAGTTTCCATTCTAGAATGGATTGCTCTCAGTGATTCAATAATAGATGTGTGTTTGATGGCCCTTCTGCTTCTTTCTAGAACTATATTACTATATGCTATCTTGGTGCCATCCCATGTCTTTGTTCTGATCACCCTTTCAGGTATATTTTCAGTGACTGACATCAGCAATATTCCTCACCAGTTCCTGCATTCAGTTGGTGGATTGCCTTTCTTACTGAGGATTTGTATGATCAAACCCAGACTCCAGTCTTCTGAGTGGCCTGTGATCTTAAGCAAGAGACTGGGCAAAACATGTATTGTTGTATCTTTACATTTATCATGCTTTCAACAGTTCAGCTGTCAAAATATTTATTCCTCCAGGTGTTCCACTTTTCATCTTGGTTATCTGCTCTTATTTCCTCTTCATTATCTGGACCAATGTCAGTATGTGTCTATAGTGCTTAAGTGTTCGTATATTTATATATATTGGGAATAATAATTTTATCATAAAGCTCACTTGCATCTGCTTCAGTCCACCAATGGTGCTAATCAGTTGAAACTTCAGCTAAGAAGGTATGCAGTACTAGAATCTTATTTAGCTCTGCGTACAACATATTTTTGGTGCTACTAGTTTTCTTGCCTTGTTTAAACTCTGTATGCTGCACTGTTGCAGCCACCAGGATGTGATCATTTCAAGTAATGTCTGCCCCCTGAATAGTCTCGTATCCTTCATCACTCTCTTTCATTTGCCATTAATTTATTGACACATGATCAATGTGGTTTCTAGTATGTCTGTTCACAAGTGTCTAAATGTTATTGTGTATATCTTTATGGAAAAACATTCATTTGGCGATCTACAAGTACTCAGATGATATTGTTGGCTGTGCACAAAAGGGGAATTTCACCTCCAAAGCCATGTTTTCCCAAAATGCCAGTCAGCGATCCTTGCCATTCTGTTATGCTCCTACAGTATCTCGGTATTTCAGTTGCCCATCAATACGACCTTATTATGTCTTGGTATTTCATTTACAGTCTGTATTTATTAACTTTTTGCAGTTAAAAAACAATCTTTCGTCTCTTTATTTGCTTCTTTGGCTGTACAACAGAAAAATCAAGCAGCATGATCAGTTGATGTGTTAGTTTTGATACTTATACCAAGCTTTTTAAGCACTGAATAATTGTTTTTGTCATCATCAAAGCTATTCTGCTTTGGTGCACTCCAATGTCTTGTCCAGAGTATACTGTCAGTATACCATTTGTGTCCTTGACCATGCAGAGCCAGACCACTTACACTGAGCTCTGACACTGATGTCAAGTATATTTAGTTTTCAAGACGTGTTTTCTCTTTTCTTTAATCATCTCTAGATCTGCTGTTTCCTACACTGTACATTGTTCTCAGGTTCCAATTCCTATCCACAGAATCTTCTTTGGATTTGCTAATGACTTTATAATTGCCGTAAGCCTTCCTTTGGGATTCATAGGTCCCAAGATTTTGGCTGCCCAATGCTACAGTAGTCACCTGTGGGAATACCTCTCGGACTTTCTGAAACACCATTTCCTGCATAATTTTCCTGCAAAGACTACTTTGAAGAAAGTCGAACGATGCTGGATTGCGACAGTCAGCTGAGATCTGATGTCAGCTTTTAATGGCACACTGTAGCACTCATTTTATTTTCTGAAGCTCATTTGAAATCGAAAACTGGTTACATGAAGTTGTCAGATTTGCCAGATTAGGTGGGAAATACAGAAATTTTCTCGATGCAATTGCAGGTTTCTTTACAAGCTTGTTACAGTAGGTCGACAAGTTTCGATGTTCAAATGACTCTGGGTCTGACCCTCCAGATGCAGGTCACATGGGACATACATGCATGTACATTTACCCGTACTGTATGCAAGTCGTGTGGCTGTCTTTCCTTGTTATGACTGTATTCCTCCTCTTGAGTTTGGCAAGTCATTGAGCTGTTTATATCCAAAATCAGACTGATTAATTAAAAATAGAAATCAGGGTTTCTGTAATCGCCAGCAAGTTTTACAGGATGTGGTGATTGACCCCAAGCTCAATCCACAACCTGAATGACCAGGACTGTGCTTCATCTGGCCTTTTCACCTTTAACCAACTTGGTAACACCTGCTAGGGACCACATTGTATGTTTAGGTTATATATTGTCGGCACTGCAGCTTGATGATGCTGGGTTACAGATACAGGTGCCTCTGGCAGTCTTTTTTTTGCCCATGTCTGACCTCTGAGTACAGCCCAAAACCATTTGGAACAAGAGGCTACGCCGTAGCCTGACTCGAGCCGGCCTGCCGTATACTTAGTAAATTTGAAATAAATACTTCGATCTATCTTGTTTACGGCCGTTGGAAAGGAAATATGAACGAGCCTTGCTTAGAGTAAAACTGGAACGGCCAGTGATAATGCTCGTGCATTTTACGAAATTGTTTATTCATTTATATCATGATTTTATGCTAGAACGCTTGTGGTTTCTGCTAATAAGGTTTTCTCCGTTTTGAAAAAAAGAAAGAGAAATGAGAAAAAAAAATCAGCGAGGCAAAAAAAAAATCTAAAATGCACCCGCCAGGATTCGAACCCGTGCCCTGTTGATATCCAATTTCGATGCAAGTTAACGCATGCGCAGAACAATCACGACACAAAGAATAACAAAAAAAATAAAAACGGAGCCGAAACCTTAACTTGGTGCCTTCCGGCCCGAGTAAAAAGTGTCTTGTTATGTACCTGTAGGGGTGTTGTTGCATGGTTGGCTGATCTGAATGAATCTGCTGACTACAATTTTTCCATATTACCGGTATATAAACTGCAAGTAACTATGCTCATCCTGTCTCAACAAACATACAGTTTCCAAATGAATTCATTTGAGAAAGGTTGGGATGGATAGATTAAAAAGTTGTGAGAACAGCTGAGAGGGTAGTTTAAGGACAACCATTAGGTAGGAGGAAGTATGACATGAAAAAGGTTGAAGGACAACCGTTAAAGCAGAAGGAAGAATGAAATGAGAAGAGTGAAGGTAGAAGAAAGATTTAAGTGAGAAAGGCTGAAGGACAACCATTAGGGTAGGAGGAAATTAAAGGTTTAGTGAGAAAGCCTCAAGGACAACCGTTAGGTTTAGTGAGAAAGCCTCAAGGACAACTTTTAGGGTAAGAGGCAAAAGGAAGGGTGAAGTGAGAAACAGAAAGCACAAAAAGCAGATTTTAGGATAAGAGGAAGGATGGAGTGAGAAAGGCATAAGACAGGCCAGTAGAGTAGGGTTAAAAGAAGGGTGAAGTGGTCGAAAAGTCTAAATAGAAACTTTCATGTTAAGAGTAGGGGAGAAGTGAGAAAGGCAAATGAAAATCTTCTTGACTTGAAAAGTTAGGACTCATTGTGCTTGGGTGATAAAAATTAAAAGTGGAGAAGGCCGAATGGAAAAGAAATGGATGCAAGTGAGGAGGTCAGAAAGAAAGTCACTATCTAGAGCTGCCAAGTTGGGCCAAGGTTCTTGCTGACGATGAGTGTCTTTATTATTTCCAGCGGATCACACCAGAGTACAAGTATACACAGTATTTACTGTGGTGTGTGGTTTGGGGGTGTTGATGTTGTTCTTTCTCAGAAGGCCACCACCAATGGAGGTATGTATAGCTGTAGGGGAGTATCCTGGTGTGCGAGAATTCTGGGAGTGTATGGGAGTGTATTCAAATGCAAACTATTTGGTATGATTGCAATTAAATGGAACAACGATTATTCCTTGTTTGTACCGAGGCATATGAATTGTTAAATATGTCATGATTTCTTGCAATTTCTTTTGTTGAAGCTCAGAAAGCTTTACTTAAATACATTATTAGGGTGGTTCTTTGTCACCCAGCGACTCAATATACAGATCCAATATGGTTTTGTTTACGCCCTAGTTGTTAAATATAGTGTGTAGAAAACTGTATATTGAGTCGCTGGGCGACAAAGAACCATCCTAATGATTTCAATGAAACAATCCTTAAATACTCGAAAAAACAGTTTCAACCAAGCATATTCAATCAAGTGCTAGCAATAGGGGACCAGTGATGGTAATCAATTCTCAGGAAAACTATAATTTTTTATAAAGTGAGGAGAATCAAAATCGAGAAAATTTTAAGGCCCACATTAAAACTTTTTAGAGTTGTTAAAAGTGTTGAGTAACTATTAGAAATCATAATAATTTAATGAAATCTGGAATTTCCAGATAACAAGTTGAGAGTCTTCAGAAGGGTGTGGAAGACCTTGCACAACTTACTGTCATTTCTGGAACTACACTGTATTTACTAACTGCATGTACATATTTGTTTAACACTTGGTCATTTTTACTGCATAGCTAATAAAGGTGACTATTAAAGAAGAAGAGCTTGCTGCTGAAACAGCAAGGTAATATGAGTTGATAGACAGATGTTGGTATAACTGCATAATTATCTAAATTTTACTCCACCAGTTTGTTTTTCAGAACTGAACATGCAGTTCTAAAATCCCAAAAGCTAAACATGATTTTATTTTGCAATGAAAACATTTGATCTTTTTAAATCTTTATCTATTTTGTAAAAAATATTTTTGTAAGTTTAACAGTTTAGAAAGGTAAGAAGGTCACTTGACAATGAGAGTAGGCTAATTCCAGTACTGAGGACTGTCTCCTGTTCCTCTACAAAGGGCCTGCTGTAATTGGGGAAACCAGTAGCAGTGTCCCTCTCTCTGTGGGGAAACGACTGAATGAACTAATAAACCTTGACTCAACCACTGCCCAGGCTGGATTAATTTATGAAATGCTGAATTTTTTGTTCTTCATTTTGTATCTTCTTGTCAGCTGTGAACAGCAACAGGAAAGGTCTTCAAGTCAGATTGGAAAAGATGCGATCAGTAAGTTGATGTGTAAACCAAGACGGGAAAGATGTGGTTCCATTTTCAGTGACTGGAATGTCTCTTTAAATAGTTTTTATGGTGAATTCAAATTGTTGCAGCATTAAGTTATACAACTTAGCATTTTCAAATTTTGTTCAAAGATGTTAAGTGTGACAAGACTACACGCAGATTTGTAAGTCAGTTTTTTTTCAATCTGATAATTCCCCTACCATCTTATCACTGCCTCGATCTTTATAGCGTTTCACCCATATACCTCAACTACTTCATCCTCACTGGTGAATTGATACCTGACCCATCCCCACTTCACCTCTTCCCTCTGAAAGGTACATGTACGGTACCCCACCCATCTCCTCCCCTGCACCCTTGTGAAAAGTAAACCACATAATTATCTCTCGTCAGCTCTCCCACCTACTAATCCCCTCCCAACTTCGCATACCCCACACATCTGCTCCTCCTCTCCCTTGTGAAAGTTACTTACCCATCCCTTCTTCAATTCGATCCACGTGAAAGGAACCTTGCATATCCTTCTTTACCTCTCCCAAATGAAAAGTGCCTTACCCATCCCCTCCCAACTGGCCATTGCAAAAGGTATCTAACTCTACCCCTTCCCACTCCATTTTTTTCATGTGAAAGGTATCTCACCCACCCACCCACCCCCTACCTCTCCCTGTAAAATATAGCACAGCAATCCCTTTTACACCTTTGCTCTGTGGTGGATAAGCAGTTTTCCCCCTCCCCCATTACTCTCTGTGAAAAGCACCTGTCTATACTCCCTGACATCCCTTTGACAAGTTTAATGCTGATTTCTGCTGTTCAACAGTTGGAGCGCTAAAGCTGTTCCTTACAAAGGACATGTTATTACTCAGCTTATGCTTTGCATACACAGGTAAACAATTTATTGGCTGTCTGTACATGTGTAGACATGAATGATCACCCTGATAACCATGTTTATTTGTTTTTGCATGATTTAATTGCTTGACTGATTTCACCTGTAATTGTGGTTAGGATATCTTTTTAGAAAAGCTAGCAGTTTTTGCAGAATTCTACTTGGTGTATCCTTTAGGGAGTTGATGTGAGTCTTTTGATATGTACAGCAGAGGGAATAACAAAAGTCCATATTACTTAACCAACTTCAGCCTGTGGAGTACAAAAAAACCTATTTTTAGGCCTGGAAGGTGCACAAATATCCTGCTTATTTTCTGAGGACACTGCCCTATACTGCTGATCTAAAGGAACCACTTGATCGCACGATAACCAACACTCTGTACCTGTTGTTATGGACCGCTCAGTCACCGAAGCCGAATGCAAGTTCCTTGCACTTCTTGTGTGTAGGGGTGGCCTTGGGCTACAGATCCAACTAGAGTCTCGTCCTCAAATATGAAGCCTCAGTCAATGTCCTGAACCCCTTGTGAGGCAAATTGTCCAGCAAATTACACCAATCTCCAGAGGCATCAGAAATGAGATTAATGTAATTAAACGCGTGTAGAGAGAAACTTAAGGTAAGTCCTTGAAAGAGAGAAAAAAGAAGAGGTGAAACATTCCCTGCTGCCAGGAACCACAAGAGGTGTTGAGCCAGTCGCGGAGAAGGGCGCATCGAACTTGCTAATGATGATCCCTATCAAGGACTTGGGTTTCTATTTAGATGAGCGAGAATTCAAGGACGTCATTAAGCTTAGGTATAACTGGGAAATCTCTGATATACCAAAAACAAGCGTTTGCAGGGACCTGTTTGATGTGATTCATGCAATGATTTGTTGATGGAGTGGCTTCGATATCCAGCGTCATACGAGCTCCGTGACTTGGAGACAGAAATGTTAAACATGGTGTGTAATGATGTTGAAATAGAACCGGGCCCCAAACAGAGCATAAACGTCTTTGCTCGGTGGTTTTGGGAGAGGCAGAGATCTGCATTCTTTGACGTTCGGGTGTGTCACCCAAATGCAGATTCATAAAGAGAGAAGATCTCCAAACAAGTCTACTGACAACATGAGAATGAAAAGAAACGCAAATACGCTAGCAGGGTTATGGAAATTTGAGCAAGGCACATTCACACCACTGGTATTCAGCACAACAGGTGCAATGGCGGAGGATTGCACAAGAAGTCCACAACAGACTTGCCAAACTACTAGCAATCAGTAAGGGCAAAGACTATGCAAGTACAGTGTCGTGGCTGAGAGCGAAAGTCTCCTTCGTAATCCTATGATGGCTTTACTCTGTCTGAGAGGTTAAATAACAGTTTAAAGGACTGTAGACATTTTAAAACAATACAGACATTGCAGTTGAAAACATGGCCTCCCGGATAACTTTAGCTGTTAGTATTTTGGCTTCATAAGCAGTCTTGCAACGTTGCACTTGTCGATTATGATTTATTAGCATGATCTTCTCAAACATAAAACTGCTTTGCATTCATTTCACAGTTCATGTGTATTATTTATGATTCATTTTAATAATCATCAAGTCTATCAGTTGCATTTTTAAACTGAATATTTGTTGATAGTTTATTCAGATTTCCTTGTGCATTACAGGTCTTGAGTTGACGTTTTTTAGTGGCGTATATTCTACATGTGTAGGTAAGATGTGTTTAGTTCCTCAACTAGTCTCAGCAAAGTTCTGTCATTTTTCGTTATGTATTCTTAGCAGGAGATGATCATTCTTATCGTGTGGCGAGTTTCGTGTAGTTGACACGGCAGTGAATTTAGCTTGAGCATTGGTTATACATAAGTATAAGAAAGGGAGAGAAAATTAGGCTTACAACATTTTTTGTGTGTGTCACTGAACTTGTGTCACTACCTTATCAACAGGAAACACAAAGTTATTCAATGATTCCAAGAAATGGGTTGGTATCGTTGGCATGGTTATCGGCACCGGCGAGATACTGGGTAGGTTCACAGTATCAGGTATAGAAAGCGCACTCTTTTGGAACCAACTATTTTGATTGGTCAACTTTTACATGTATTGGGGAAAATTTTGGTTTCTAATTGGTTTGGTTGACCAACTTCCTCAACAGACTCGAAATATGGTTGAATGTTTTGAATTATTTTAAAGTAACTGCTGACTGGTTCCATTCTTTGTCTTGTTAATTACCACACTTTGTCCTTTTGGGGTATTTATCGTGTAATTTGTTGTTTTTTTCTTTGTGCTTCAGTGCCCAATAAAGCTCTTTAAAAAAGATCAACCAAGAAATTTTTGTTGTAACACACTTTATGTCGTGTTACTGGTTGTTGTCAAATCACTTTAAAAGATATCAATCGACCATGATCGACGTCAGAACTAAGGAAGTGAAACTCGAGTGTTAAGGGTCAATTAAGATTCTCTCACATGTTTCTTGGCTTTTATAAATCTACCGTCAACAAGCGTAGTGGACTATGATCAGCCGAAATAGATCTTAATCGGCCATGTCCAGCTGTAGACAGTCAGTTTCTCGGCTGATCGGTCAGAACTCAACTGCTACAGAGACTATGTATAGTTGACTAAGCTATACTCTTCACTACATGTCGGAAAAACGCCAACCAAGCTCACAAATTTGCAAAAAAAAAAACAAGAAACATATACAAATTTTAAGGGCTTTATCACATTGGGTTTTCTTATCTTGCTTTTCTTCGTCCACTGTGAAAGGTCAGTCGCATAAATTTTTGTCAAAAAAAGTTACACACTTCATGCTTTTGCTATAAAACTTAGATTTCAAGACAACACTTTGGAAATTTCGCCAGCTTTTTTCTCTTACCACCTCACATGCATGTGCATTTGTTATTCCGACGTGTCACTCTTCACAGGTATGCATTGTCTTGCTTTTTGAATTGAACTTTTAGGTGGCTTGACATTTGGCATCTTTGGCAAAAGAACAAACCGCTTTGGCCGGGACCCCATCGTTTTCTTCGGCATGTTTTTACACTTGGTCAGCTTTCTGCTGATTTATCTCAACACTCCAGCAAATGCTCCGTATGGCGACACATTTGAACACCCTCCTGCCTTTCACACTCCCTAGTAAGTGAATATTGTTACCATTCCCTGGTACTCCTTAGTAAGTGAATGTTGTTACCATTCCCTGGTACTCCTTAGTAAGTGAATGTTGTTACCATTCCCTGGTACTCCTTAGTAAGTGAATGTTG
>JAOBYF010104892.1:0-11574 GCA_025403605.1 Parazoanthus darwini | reverse complement strand
TTTTTACCGTGCTGTATAGCCCTGTATTTTAATACATACAGTACGATTCTTAAAAGAATCGCTAACGAACAACTCGGGTGGGGGGGGGGTTCACAAAGGAAATGCCAACTCCCATTGGGATATAATCTTCCCAAACTTTGACAATTCAGCACACGGACCACCATTGTGAATATCTGAAAACGTTTCGCTGACCAAGGTGGTTCTCCTTTTCACTATATTTTCTCTTAAGTACATTAGGCGCTCACACAAACATCGATTATCTTAATACTTGCAAATGTACCTTGGATTAAATACGTTAAGACGGTCACTAAAACATTCTTCGAAAAGATTTTTACCCACAATCTGGTTTGCAGTGGCACTTTTTCCATTCCCTTTTTTACCAAGTAGAGCAATCGTAAGGGGCTTGCCTTCTGGAAGCTTTAGAAAACAAAAGCAGGTAATTGGATCAGGTAAAAGCAATTTGGGGAGAGTACACAAATCAAAAGAACATGAAAGAGAGTTGTCATGAATGAAAACTTAGCGATCTACTTGATCTAGGTGATCTATGTGAATCTTAGCAACCTATATGTGATCTAACATACCGTAAATGATCTATTTAATGCCCTGGGCGTTTATTTATTTTTTAGGGGGTTTTCGGGGGCGTTTAATAGATAAGAGGCGTCTATTGGGGAGAAGCGTTTATTTTTACAATCGATATTTTACGCTTCTTAGTATCGATATTTTACACAGCAAAACTTTTGGGATAAGTGCAGTGTCAAGTATAACTTTTGCAACAGTCTGTAAAAAGCGAAATCAAAGTTCTTACATAGCGATCCTGGTGTAATGTTCCGCAAATAAGTGAACAAAACATGTGACACAAAATCAAATGTCTAGTAAACGCCCCCTTTGGGGAAACGTTTACTAGATACGGGGCGTTAAAAAGAGAGGGACATTTAACTGAAAAACCTACTTTTACCTGGGCGTCTATTAGATACGAGGCGTTTAAAAGGGAGTGGGCGTTAAATAGATCAATTACGGTAGGCTCATAGTCATATCCAACAAGCGTGAGTGGAATAAGTGTTTGAATACCAAACGCCGGACAAAAAGTGTCAGCAATCCCCGCGACGCATAACATATAATCACCTGTGTGAGCTCATTGCTTTCACGTGAAAAATCTTTATGTTTCTTATACAATGCAGTTCCGTATTTCACCAGATCCAAGTTCAAATCCTTGTCTCTTCGGTTGCAGTCTTAAAATAATATTTCCCAGAACTTGAACAGCATTTTGCAAATCCGGCGGATACTTCGTCCTCGCTCACCAGCAACTTGGAGGTTAAGATCTTCAATAAATACTATTTCCTTTCACTCTTGGAATTCTAACTCTAGTGCTTGAACCACAGGCAGCCCAAGCTTTGTTACCAGACATATTCTTCGAACTATAAGGCTTTGCATTGGGATTTGGTGGAGATTCGAAATTATAAGGCTTTTGTATGGGAATTTATCCGAATTTCAAAAATCGAGAATATTGCAAATAAAGTGTACCTACCCACAGGTCGCCCAAGCTATCAATATGTGTTGGAAATGATTACTCGGGTGTTCGGTTACATATCGCGATTTTAAGCAAATGTATGGGAAACTTGAATTCTTCCTACAATGATATGAAAAACAATAAAACTTCACTGTTTACCTCAAGCTTCGTGTGCAGTGGTCACTCCTTGTGTTTATGGCGGGTTTTGGAGTGGCTTCGGACTGCGGGAAAATTGAAAATCGTCTACGAAGGAATTCTACTTTTGAAGAGAAAACTTTATTGCAATTGTTTCTACGAAAACTTATGCGCTGCGCCACGCAAGAATTCTATCTTTGAATTCTATCTTTGACAAGGAAACGTTATTGCATATCATGAATTATTATGACACAAACAAGACCCAGGTGCAGTCGCGACGTTCAGGTAGAAAACGTTTCGCCCGAAGCTGAGACAGGACACTGTTTAGTTTTTTAGTTATTATTTCATAACCAACAAACATCTACAATTCCTACTTCGTGCACTCTTAATTAAGTGATTGGGGGGTATCACAAAAGGCTAGTCGATTATTTGTAGCTGGCTTATGACTGCTTGAACAAAACTCGATTTTTGTGAAACAACGATTTTAAACCATGGACGGTGGCGGAAGGTCACCGAAAGTTCAACCCTCGACGAGGCCGGAGATTGAACTCGGGACCTCTTGGTTGGTAGTCAGAGATCTTACCAACTGCATGCGCCAGCCTCGCAGAATTTCTCAGTTTTTTATGGCTAATTGGCTTGTATTTTTGGGGGGAATTGGCCCATTTTTTCTTCGCTTTTCCCTGGGAGACTGGCGCCCAGTCGGCTTCTTACGCAATATAAACCAAAGCTTGTTGATGCCCATGGTATATTTAGTTTTATTTCAGAAGATGAGCTGAATATTTCAATACTAAATTGTCCATTTCCCATGTTTACAATCATGAAACCCAACGAACATAAAACCACTTTCGCTGTTAGCAATCACACTGTGATATGACACCCCAACTTTCTATTATTTTACAACTGGCTTGCTCAATACATCGTCGGTTGTTCTGATTAAACCTTCTTCCACTTTTGTACGTTCCTGGAGTATTTAACTAGAGCAGTCCGCAGTTGCTAATCAAGGATGTGGTTTGACCGACCGCGTCTCGAAATACGAGTATGTGGAATAGGAGCTTTTACCCTTCATAGTTGATCGAAACCAACTGGTAGTGAGGAGTTTCCAAAGCTGCTTTGTTCTATGTCGACAAACCATGACCCTGCATGCACACTGTTTTGTTTACGCGTGAGCCGAAATTATTTATCTACTGGATAGTTGTTCATATGCATTTCAATACCTTTTGTGTTTTGTGCACCGTCAAGGTCAACGAACAAAAGAGACAACAAAACATATAACAAAAATCTGACGGAGATTTTAACCAGTTGGCTCTATCAACTATGCTTCAATCAAGCAGTGTGCTTTTTTCGAAATTTACATGTAGAATTACAACATCACTTGTGTCCATTTGTTTTGTCGTTATGACAGGTTATTCCGGAATACGGTCACTCTGATACACTCAAACCAAACGGTGAAATTCGTAATATAACAACAGCTGAACGTGAGCAATTCCAAAATGTACAGACTATCTGTAGAGCTCCTATCAAAAAGATAAAAATACTAGGGATAAATTACCATCGTCCCTTGATAGTGAAGACGGTCTTTTTCGAGACGTGAATCGCACAAGGGAAAGATCGTCCTCAAGGGGTGAAAACATAACTAAAATCTGCTTTAAACAAATGTTAATGATCACAGCATATACGTTGTTGATCGCAGGTCTTTAATGACTTGGACAGTGTCTGAAAACCTACACAGCTGAAACTAAGAGTAAGAACGAGTTTAATTTGTTTGAAACAAACAAAATAGAAAAAAAACTCTGACCCACACCGAAGTATTTTAATGATAAAAAACATACATCATCTTGATACAGCGAGAAAACATCGGTAATATACTACACTACAAGGCATTTTTTCACAAAACCGATGGCTAAATTTTGATCATTTTAGCACACCAAATGAAGAAATCGCTTCACTTTTAATGTACATAGTACATACTGTTACCACACAAATACTTGTATTTCAAGATTACGAACTGGTGGAACACAATATTTAAGATTCAACTCAGCAAATGCATATTTCTTCCGGTCGAAGCCGTTCAAAATTTGCAACCGTAGGTTAACTTTCCATCGTATACATTTCTTTTGTGAAAATTAAGCCATTCACGTCTTTTATACCTGCGCCAAAGCGTCTTCTTAAATGTTTCGTTGTTGGCCAGTCTCGTGCAGAATGAAATTGATTAAAGCACTGCTTTCAAATATTTTGGGATCGGCAGCAAAACACACGTATTCTTCACTTGCCTTTCACTTATATTTGTGTGAACTACGGACGAATTTCCACATCACAGCAAACTCAGTAATGAAGGACTAAAGAAGATTTGTTTTTTGTACTGCTTAACTCCGTTTACACTGTTATTTTACAAGTGTACTGGAAATTCATACGTGTAAGATCTTCACTTACAGCGAGTAATAAAAAGAGGCTTCACATTACTGGGTTTTGTACCTACTGACTCAACAGCTAGGATGTTTCTTTTGTAATAAAATGCCTCTGTAATTCAAAAAGTAATGAAAAGTATTAGAAGTAAGTCAGGATGATTTCTCGACGGAATGAAGCCGACTTCATAGTGATATTTCCATGCAGAAAATTAAACCTGTAATGTTCTTCGAATGGACTGCAATCTTTCCATTAAGATAAACTTTCATAGCAAACCTCGACAATAAAATATACAGTTTTTTTTCTATGTAGTTATCAAAATTTACTTGGTAAGAATTTGTGCTATGTGTTTTATGGTAATACTTTCCGTTAATAATACCTACTATTGTACACTATACACAAGTTTCCTGTGTGTCTCTTGGGCGGAAGAGCTATAAGTCCTACTACAATCTCACACTTGCATGTCTCCTTCGACAAAACGTAATAAAAACATATTTAGTTCATTCTGCCAAAGCTCTGAATACTGTGCATAACCATGACTGTCAGTTCACACCAAACACTGACTACAAGTTTAAGCAAGAGATGTCTGCACTGCCACCATTTGCATTGTGGGTTGGATTATCGTGGTCTTTGTAGGCCCGGGGTTTGCTTCAACATCACTGGTTCGAATTCTGATCATCAGTATCCATGAAACCATCTTGGGAAAACTCCGATTCGTTTTCTGAAGCTGGCGATGATGGCATCGAAGAAGGGGATGACGTCACAGTACGCGACGGAACACTGTCACTAGCTACAGATGAAGTTCTTGATGTTCGTGCTACTCTGTTATTTCCTACAATGGCTGGCGAAGTGCCCTGTCCTTGGGGAAGGGGCATGGCGAGAGGTGACTGAGGCGCGGCAACAGCTGCTAGTGGTGACATCCTGGCATTTGCAGAGACCAAAGGTGACGCACCTCCCAATGCAGATGAAGATTTACTGAAACGTTAAAATCAACCACATGATGGCTTGACACTACCAATGTTCAACGCAAGGAACATGTACTTATAGTATTAACAACTTCGTAAGAATAAAATAATGAGACAAAAAATCTTTTAGGACTGCATTTTAAGTGATAACATACATGGACGCAGTTATTAAATTAAAACAAAGTAACACAAAGCTGACTCATGTTATGCAATACGATATGTTCTCTCTCTTATTCATCTGAACATATGACAAGGCAGCCCTTTTGATGACTGTGCAAGTCACTTCTAGAAGAAACAACACGAGCGTTTAAACATTAGGAAAATATATGCAGTTTCATGCAACTGACCCCGTGTCTCATTCCATACGGTTCCACATTCTATTCTTGAGTACACCACTGTTGTCAAACTACATTTGCGACTGCTTTACACAGCAAGGGAGCAGCAGCTATGGGGAAGGCTGTTGATACTATCTTCCTCCTTTTTAGTTCTTCTTTAATATTCTTAAGCTCAATTTGATCTCTTCTGGCATTTTAGATTTCTAAAAGCTATTGCTTTGTAACATCCTTGTAGACATTTACAACATGTATTGATTGTGCATGTAACTCCGTAGTAACGCTGTAACGACCTGGAGATCAGGTTTTAAGGTTTTAACTGAGATCATTTCATAACTTAATGACTTTTTCTCGTGCCCTTCTCTAAAACTAAACAACAACTAACAAAACAGACAGGTCTATAATACTTAAACAGGTGTAACACACAAACACCTACTGAGGGTTGAAGGCAAAGGGAAGAAAGAGTCTGGTCCTGAGATTTCTCACCTTGGAGTTGCTGGACTAATACTACTAGGCCCCAGGCCTACAGGTCCTGCTCGGGCCATATCTACAACAAAAATAATGGTCTTATCAGTGTAAATTAACGATTTTTCACATACAATGGCTGGTCAAGTACAAAAGCTGAAGACAAAAATAAGATCTTTGTCAGTAGAACACAGGTAAATTGTACTGCCCTTGCTTTCCCATAAAGTCAGTCTTTATATTTTATGAATAATGAATAGCTACTAATGTCTCCTTGCCCATGTGTGCAATGTTGGCACAGTTGGTAAGATCTCTGACTTCCAACCAGAAGGTCCCAGATTCAAAACCCCGCCTGATCAAGTGTTGAACTTTGGGTGACCTTCTTACACCACACAGTTGGTCTAGTCTCTCGACGTTCTATTGGGGGACTTAAAAGAACCCACACACTTGTCAGTAGGAGTAGGCAAATGCGGGTGTTGTGGACTGTCACCTCTTCCCCTACAAAGGGCCTGGTGTAGTTGGAGAAACCTGTAGTTGTGTCCCTCTCCCTTTGGGGAAAAAAGCTAATAAAATAGACATGCCTACTCTGAATGTAAAAAAATGTTTACTCACCAATAACGTATGGTTCAAGTGCTTTGGGCACCATTGTTCTGGAAAGTTTCAAATTCTCTTCCGAACACTGTCCTCTCTCCAGTGAAAATGCCATTCCCATTCGTTTGAGCACTTCAATATCATCATGGATCTCAAACGTATTATCAAAATTAAACAAATATTCAAACCTGTAAAAACACAAGGCAGTATTACAATACCAAAAAGTTCAAAAGTAAGCTCTCATATCCTTCCCCCTCAAGCAGAATGCGAGCAGTCTCTTTTTTAGCAGTCTCTCACCAACTCGCTTGCTGCTTCACTGTTTTACTTTTGTGTCTCCTCGATTGATTCTAAGGAACAGAAAGAGCCTGCTCGCAGTCTACCCTCAAGTAGTAGTGGTGTAAAAAAAGGAATGTCCGTTTCTTTCTATGGGCACAAGAATTCATCTTCTTATGACCTACTCTGAGAAATCC
The DNA here is from genome assembly GCA_025403605.1 of Parazoanthus darwini. Classification (NCBI taxonomy): domain Eukaryota; kingdom Metazoa; phylum Cnidaria; class Anthozoa; order Zoantharia; family Parazoanthidae; genus Parazoanthus; species Parazoanthus darwini. Next base: position 4,709 of record JAOBYF010104892.1, on the reverse strand, counting down.
CTGGTTGACACCAGTTTATTTACCACAAAATTCCTAAGAGCTGAGGCAAGAATTACTCCTCAGACTGACAGAAACATGTGGAATTGAGAAGCCTAAACATTAACCCTTTTAACCCCAGCTAATTTATCAACATGTATCTTCTCCTTAAAATATCAATACAGACTAAGTTGCTTGGTTGTGAGAACAAAGCTACTGATCACCCACTCTAACTCACCCACTTGCAGTTTCTTTCCTCAGGTGGTGGTTGTGATCTTTTAACTGTCGTATAAACTTGCAATAGAGTATTGGTTGTGAAAACATTTCCCTTCAGTTAATAGTCCAAAAATTCATTATACAGTCAAAACCAAAACAAAGAGCAAATCTGTTTGTGGAATATTACCTTGCTTGTTTCTCAGGCTAGTCTCTTTCAACATGCAAAACATTAAATCTTTTTGTTTAATAAAAAATGACACCACAAAAATTTGAATAACAATCTGCTAAAAGTAATGGCATTTTTTAATGTTACTCACTTGTCGTTGGATATACTGCAATCAATAACAGTTTTCTTGCTTGTGTTGACAATAATAAAAGGCAAATGAATTGCTGTGTTTGATGGTGGAGGTCCTCGCTCTTTCTCCTCCTTCTTGTTCCTCTGAACCAGATTTTTAAATGCAATTTGCTACAAAAAGATTACATACAACAATTATGCAACACAATCATGTCTTCCTACTGCTGCTTTGATTACTTCTGCTTCTCTATTTGTTTTGCTGTTGTATGACGTTAAGTTTGGCAAAATCAATAAACCAAGAATTTACTTCCAACACATACCTGTAAGATTAGTTCTTGAAGTTGTGCTGTCTTTTGTCGAATTCTCTCTTGTTTTTCTTTTTTCTCTTCCTGCAATCAGGAAGTTAGGAAAGCTATTGGTAATAGATTAAGTTTTCTAAAGGTAACATTATCAAAGCCTCAACATTTAGGAAGAATACAAATTTAAAAACAGACTGATCATTCATTTTACACCGAGCACAAACACAACTTTCTTTGCTACATGTAAAAAGGAACAAAAACTGCCCTGCTAATAAGTGCTTAGCCAATGTGAAAGATTAGCTCCACTGAAATTGCATTATTTTGCTACTGAGTGTGTCCATAAATCATGCAAAAGATTAGGCCATAGTCAAACAGGACTCAAACCAATTTTATTGAATAAGGCAACAAGCTCATGTCTCAGCATATAATTATGACCAAAGCACATTAACCAGTTGAGAACCAGTTTGACAAGGTTCTATTTCTGCCAAGATTCTGATGCTCATTCTTAATCAAGCCCGATTGATACAAAACAATGGGCAGCAAGCTGGATGCTCTTGCTTAACAGAAAAACAACATGACTTTAGGAGGGTCTACACCACATCTTTTACATTGGTCATGAAAGCAGACCTGTAATTTAAGATAAATTTTGTCTGTAGCAGGGTCAAAGAAAATACGGAAAATTGGGAACCCTGCAAGCTGAAAAAATCTCCACATTAGTTTTTTAAAGTGATGTCCAATTCTGAATGGTGGTTACCTCAAGCTGTTGACATTCTTGTGCTGAGTTGGTTGGCAGACCAATCCATTTGATCTCTTTCTTTTCCTTTGATATGATGTTCATTGCCATTAACACATTGAGAGCATCATAAACTCTTCTTCTTATGTTCTTCTGGTCATAAGCCTGCAAGAAAAAGCACAACAAGACTAATTAACATTACCAATAAAATAGAATATTCCTGAGGTCTTTTTAGGAATTGGATTTAATGCATTATTATTAATGCACTTGTAAGGCCCCAATAATATTCATGTATTCCCATATGAACTACGAGGGAAATAATCACCTAAATAACCATATTTTTGGTTTGGGTGTGCCACCCAAAGTGCCCTCCCCCCTTCCAAGAAAAAAAAAGTCTTCAAGCCTTGTCCCTTATTCAAACCAAATCTCAAAGCAAGTAAGAAAAATACTTGGTTCCCAGATTCTCTGAAAAAACATTAATATACTCTTTTCTAAACTAGTCAGGCAAAATTCATGCCCTATTCCAATTAACCAGATATGCCAACAAAGGATTTACTCTGAAGGGTAGTAATAACCCGCATAGTCAATTATAGGGAGTAGTTCCCTTACCTATGACTAGTACATAGTTTTCCACGTAAAAGGGGGTGGGTATAGAATTTTTCTGGGAACATGCATTGTCAAAATAAGAATAATTTCCAACTGAAGACACAAACCAACCTGATCTGTAGGAGACAGATGCTTCTCTGGATCACTGAACTCATGAACAAGTTCATCTGCAACCTGCAGGTCATAACACATCATTATATAATTATCAAGCACTGGCAGGGTACTGGAGAATTTTTACTCATCAAACAGTACATGTATAAATGATTTTTTTAACAGCCAGCACAAAAAGTCTCTACTGTAAATCATCTAAGTTGGTGCTCACAGCAGGGACTGTTTGCCCACCATACCAGAGCATTACTCAAGAAATCTTATGTTTCAACAGATATTGGCAAATAACAAGTTTTCTAGAAGAAAATGAGCAATACCATGACAAAGTTTGAAGATGAAATTCTCCCAAAGACTTTTCTCTGACCCAGAGTTCCAGCTAGGCAAAAAATGACCAAGAGAGCCGTGCCCAGTCAATTTTCTTGCCCCTTTGTTTTCAGGCAGCACCTTGCCATTTTTTGTCAGAAATTATGTAAATTTGTACAAAGTGCAGATCAGTTGAAGGTTTTAACTCAGCACTGAACCAATATGTTTTATGCACAACCAAATGACTGCTATCAAACAGCATACATGTAGTTTTGAGTCAAATTATTCAGTCTGACAGTGGTCTTAATTTCTGCTTGTCACGATATAGCTAGCTGGAACACTGTGACACACTTGTCAAAAAATCTTGGAACTATCTGGCCAAAGTCAAATTTTCCTGACCTTGAAATTTTTTTTTAACTGTTTTCCACTGACTGTGCATGTGGTAACCCTGGATAAGCAGATCAAAGGGGTCACTTACCTCATTGTACGAAGTTACCCCTTTCTGTTGCACCTTTTCACAAACTTTCATAGAAAAATGTCTCAAGCCCTTTCCAGTTTTGTCCCCTGTTGGCCTCCCAGCACTTGACAATCGCTTCCCTCTTTTCCTTTAAAACATCGATACATCAAGATATTATTTTAAATAAGTGTTATAACTTGCTCATATGTGCACAGTATGTTGGAGACCAAATTTTTCCTCCCTTGCTAGGGCCATAGCAGGCCTTGAAAAACTGGGGGGGGGGCACCACCAAGAGTTGAAGGTGCAAATCTTGAAAGGGGGTCAGGGGCATGATCCCCTTGGAAAACTTGAAAATTAGTTTGCCAAAAACATATTTCCTGGGTTTAAAGACCATTTGAAACAAAGTCAGAGTGTCTAAAACTAGTAAAATATTTCCAGTTTTCTCTGAGTTTGGGTAATTTGCTGAGCTTAAGCTGGTGGAAAAAACCTTGCTATGGCCCGGCAAAGCCTGATGTGACAAGGCTCCTGAGATAGAGGCATTAAGCACCAAAAAACTCAGTAAACTGGTCTTTTCTTCCAACTGAGAGTGAACACATATTTTGGCGACTTTGTACAGTTTGCATTCCTGTCAACTTCAAGACAGCAAACCAACAAACCTTTCCCCACTATCCAGAAGATCATTTTCTCCAAAGTCGTGCCTTCTCTTTCTTCCACTACCTGGAGTGCTAATCCTACAAGACAAATGAAGCAACAGTTAACTTTCATAACATTAAAGAGAGACCAAGTATATTCTATTAGGAGAAAACAGAAAAGCCTGTAAAATGCATTCATGAAGCATTATTATTACTATGCTAAAAAATATTTTCTTGGGAACAAAAAACAACAACAAAAGTGGGTTGGGGTTTAGCTCTTCAAGTCCCAAATACAGGTTTTTTGTATAATTTGTGTATTCTGTCTTGTGGACGCAAATATGCATTTTTTTTTGTTTTGCACTGCTCTGTGATCAAATGCTATTCCCTCTTTGGGTTCTAAGAAATGTAACTTTTTGATACATCACATCAGGTTCTTGGTGAATGAAGCTCGGTTTTTGTCATTCAAGGCAAGTAGTTGGATGTTGTCTTCAAGAAGAAAACTAGAGTTAAAGTTATGATTTTCACTACATGGATGCAGTTTTGCTTGATCACTTTAGATTTGTGTTGTTTTCAGAAGAATGAGGGGAGAACCGATAGCTTGATCAATGGTTACTTCCTGAGGAGTTCTCTCATTACAATGGCTTAAAGGGTATATGATGTCAATGGAGTATGACTTTGAGTTTTCACTCTGTAGCAGGGTGTCAGTTTAGGCTTCTTGAAATGGAAGAAGATTTTCTAAAAAATGTGATACTACTCGACCCAGCAAATTTTTATTTTCTCTGAATTGGGAGAAAGTTAGGGAATTTTACTCTAGAACAGCACCAGATTTGGGCTGATTGGGCTGTACATCCCAGCCCAGTATTTGAATTTGTATCCCCATCAGTCACTAAATCAATTTCTGATCCACTGATCTCACTTTTCTGTACCTTGGCCATGTGTTGGCTGGTGAGCTCACTATTGGTGCCGCTATTACTGTGGGTGTCCTTGGAGAGCCGCTAACTGTAACAACATGGTGTGATGGAGGTGTCCCAATAATCTGCAAATTGTAAATCCCAAATTCTTAATAGACAATTTAATCTTAATA
>JAOBYF010104781.1:0-11575 GCA_025403605.1 Parazoanthus darwini | reverse complement strand
TTGCATTCCTTCATACTTCCTAACCATAGAGCTTCAGTTTTACTTTTGTTTATTTCTAGTCCTGAACATCTTGAGAACAGCTCTAGTTTATCTAATAATGCTTGAGTTGATTTCACATCCTTTAAAAAGCAGGTAGTGTCATCAGCGTATTGGCACATTTTAATTTCTTTGTCCTTAACAAGAATTCCTTTGATCTTCGGATCGTCTTTTATGCTCTGGGTCAAAATTTCAAGACCAATAACAAAAAGCAAGCCCGATAGAGGGCATCCTTGTCTAACTCCCCGTTGCAAGTTGAATAAAGAGGACGCATAGCCGTTGTTTATAACACAACTCGATATCTCCGAATAGAAAGTATTGACCCACTTAATCAGTTCTGGTCCGAAGTTGAATGACTGCAGAGCTTTGCGAAGGAAGCTCCATTCTATACTATCAAATGCTTTTTTAAAATCGATGAAGAGAGCCAATCCACACATATTTTTCTTGAGCGTGACACGTCTTCACTCTATCATCGTCATGCGCGTTAACTTGACGTTAAAAATTTTGATTTCATAGCTCTACGGTTGTATCAAGTCATTCAACGTTATTGCAAATCAGTGCAACTGAAATAAAAGCAATGTATTTTAGATGTTGCTTTTAAAAAGACTTTCAAACAATAACCGTCATCATTAGCGCAAGCTGAGCTAAGGACGTGACTTGCACATTGTTCAAACTAAGTTCATCGATCCCCAAGGTGTGAAACCATAACGAAGGTACAGTTGGTTCAAGTACAAAAAAGATATAAGCAAACTCTTAAGATCACGGGAGTTGGTCAAAACGTCTTTCAATGCTTTGAATAAAAAAAGCGTAACAAAACAGCGTCTCAATAAAAATCAACAACTTTTGTTATTTAGGTTTCACTTCATTTCCCAGCTTCAATAAGTAAGCAAGAAACAAAAACAACAAAAGTATTTTTAATATGGATGTAGCAGCGATCGCTCAGTGCGAATTCTCACGCTCATCTCTGAAAGATGATTTACTTAATCTGCTCACGTGTGCGTTGAATAAGCGAAAAAAAGCACGTCGACAAAACTTACAATCACCGCACTTCGCAACAGAACAAAAGTAAGCAACGTTAACGAGCTATAGATCCTGACGGCACTGATTACACAACCTGTACAAAAGCTTTAAATTAAAGCACGCGTGTTTCTAAGAGTTATTTCAAAATACCATTTGTTGACACCAGTTGACACTTTCTAGTATGTTGCTGCACTTTACAAATTGAGTTTAACTTTTGCTAGTAAGCTTTTTCTCAAACATACGTTATCGCCCCATCAATATATGCCCATCAAAGTAAGTTGCTTGAAATAATAGGAAAAAAAATTCATTAAGAATAACATTCCAGAGCATTAATACTGACAACTAAAACCCCCAAAAAAATCAGTTTAAAAACAGTGGCAGAGCCTTCCAACCTGCTTCAAATAAAATCTAGGTCAACCTGCCTCCTGCATTCTTATGATTGTCTCCTACCTATTCAAATTGCAATCTAAGAGTTTTTAAAAATGATTTTTTACCTCTACTTTTCGTCTTTTTTGGTTAATTGATTTATCATGATTTTACCATTACATGGTAGTAATGTTATGCCCATGTGCACATATACACACGTAACAGGCACAATATTAACATTATCATTAGTTTTGTGCTTTTGAAAGTTGTGGGCGTATATACATTGTGTTTTGGACCTGCTGCTCGAGAAAACGTCAGAATACAAATGCTGAACTTCTGCTAAAGCCCTTTAGTTTCAACTAACTACAATAGGGGACTTTGTGTCCTTTTGCCTTGCATGTGCACTGCTCGTGCTCCAAACGAAATCCGTATATAATAAATAAATTTCAATTACATCACTTGAAAAGTGTCCGTCTGCAATTGAATTCCTATTTCTTTGAAGCCTTCAGATTAACCTGTAACTAATTACACGGAGAGTGACCTTTACCTCTGTTAAAGTACATTCCTTTAGCTCTCCCTCCTTGTCATCCCAATTTTTCCCAATGCGTACAATACGAGTTTCGTCTTTCGGTAGCATCTTTACACATTTGGTAAGGAAATGGTTCAGTGCATGGTTCTTGTATGTAACAACCTGAAACATTGTAAGTGAGAGAACAGTTCAAGTAGTTGGTAGGTTGATTTGTTTAGTTATTAGTGTTCAGCAATGTCTCTTATAACTATACATGCTTTTTGTAAGAACCAGTAAATTTGGCCGAAGCTCATTGTTCTTAGTTTATTTTGCGATTTGAGCTTAAAATTGCTCTTAAATGGATCTTAATTCTATATGTGGTTTAAATCGAATAAAAACTAAGCCTAAGGGATTGCAGTACATGTATTGGAAAACGAATTGCTTGGCGGGTGTATTTTCTGATCAATTCATCCCCGCTGATTTATTATGGATTCGCTGAGTCATTTTCCCGAGACGTTTTACCCGTGATTATCCCAGGAATAGTTTCATATTCAAACCCTTAGCTTGGTCAAGAATCCGCTGTATCAGCGACATTTCAACTTGCTTATTCCCCATTTCTGCGCAAGACAAAATCGAACCAACTGCCATGCTGAACATTCCGAAAACTCAAACTTGGCCCAATTTTTTTTAAAAATTGAGCTATCAAGCCCGAGCCTCGGCTTGTTCTTAAATTGTTCTTAATTTTTGGCTAATCCGAGCCTCGTTGTACTTATAAAGTTGTTGTTATAAATAAAGCGTGTATAGGCTGACAGCATAACGCAACCTCCTGAAACGCATGGAAAAAGCCTTGACTTTTAACTTACTGTTATAGTTTGGAAGCGAAAGTCGTTTTGTGAACACTGTATAAAATTCGTGATTGCAAATTCAGTTTTAAAATTATCTTAATCTTTCTGCAGTTAAGAATAGAAAAGTTATAAAAAAAATGCATACTTCAAAGAATTTTAAGAACGTCTTAGCGACAAATGAAGCGTTTCACCTGGCTCGATTGCGGTATAACAATAAAAAATTGTTTATGAGCGTATTTGGCCATTTCAATTAACCTTGTTTCAAACTTGCCTCGTAAATGCTATAAACTATTCTGTTAAAATCAAACCTGTTTAAGGACAGACAAATGAACTCAGCTCCACTCGTTATGTAAGTTAATGCAACTATGAAGAACATACAAACTGTCTAGTTTTACTATCGATCGCAATTTGCAAAAATATAAGTTTTGCAACATTTCAGTCACATGATAAGTTCTGACAACCGCCGCCGGGCATCAAGTTTTCCCGCCTTTCTGCGAGCCGGCCATCGTGTGCAACCAACTGTTATTGAAGAAAGTTTTGTTAAGTCGTCAAAAAACAACTTGCGTTTTGCTGTCGCTTAAAGAGTTTTACTATTTTATATGAGAATAAAAAAATTACAGAGGAAAGAAAAAAATTAAGGGGAAGCACCAAGAGAAATTTTTATTTTACTTGAGAATACTCTGACAATAATGAAGCAAGAAAAAGGTGGCAGGATAGCAAAAATAGAGGATGGATAGAGGATGGACAATTTTCAGTTTGAGACAATTAGAAAAAGACTCTTCTTGTTGTCTTAAAGCTAGTACCAAATGAAATTTGAAAAGAAAATACAGATTTAGCAACTCCTCCGCTGGAGATAGTCAGTTTGTAAAGTTGTGATTATATCTCCTTTTGTTTTTAGAATTTTTGTTGTGTTCTTTAAAACCAACCAATACAAAGAGAATTATGAAAAAAATGCTATTTTTAAACTAAAATGGATTAGAAATATATTAACTCTCATATTTAAAAAGTGCAAGAGACCAACTATTTTAGATCATTTAGATAAAAGAAAGGAAACCCAACATCAGATGATGTTGTTGACTCAATACGGTCATTACTCGTTTTCAACTAAGAATTCTGTGCAAAAGTTTTGGTCAAACTTTACATTTCATTCTATCATTACATTGGATCAAAATAGTTTAAAGTAAGAACAGTTACAACTACACTGTATACAATTTACCATATTTTTTCGGTTTCAACAATAAAACGTTATAGTTATATTTTTTTGATCAGTGTAAACACTCGTCAAGTCAAAACTTTGAAAGTGCCGTCACGATCTATAAAATCAAAATATGCGTTAACAAAATCAAAAACCGTTTATTCTAAAACTAATACCTACCAAAATTGGTCCAAGTTTTTGGCTTTTCTTTACAGAAAGAAGGAGCTTGACAAGTGCCAGACCAACGTGTGTCTTGCCCGTACCAGGAGGCCCCTATGACAAAATAACATGATGCAAATGAAATCCTGCTACTTTCAGATACACATGTCATACGTTGCTTGTTCTGAACATTAGTGAAGTCTGCTCCTGAATTGTAATCACAAACCATAAATTTCTTTCGTTTGCAAATCATTTTGAATGCTGTTAAAATGAAAACCGGGACCTTGACTTCCTCTGGTCTAAAAATGAAACAGGCACTCTAGATCTCACTTTAAATTGGTTTTCACAAAAAATAAGCACATTCGCTCGTTCTGATGTAAACAAAAATGGATAATATCTTCTTGTTCCCAAAGTTTCATGCAGTAAACTACCGTGTTTCTTCGAGCATGCTCCCGTTTTTACAGTCCATGAAGTTTGGTTCAGAGCTAAAGAAATGACTCGAATATCTCCAAGCTGAGCGAAGAGAAGTGGGAAATGGAGAGTTCGTCAACCAAAGGATAAAAACCTTATCATCAAGTTGGAAAGGGAGAGTTCGTCCATCAAAGCATAAAACCTTTTCATCATGCAAGTGGCAAAGGGAAAGTTCGTCCATCAAAGCATGAAAACTTTATCATCAAGTGGCAAAAGGAAAGTTCGTTCATCAAAGTATAAAAACTTTATCGTCAAGTGGAAAAAGAAGAGGTCGTCCCCCAAAGGATAAAAATCTTTTCAACAAGTGGGAATGGGAGAGGTTGTCCACCAAAAGATAAAACCTTATCATCAAGTGGGAAAGGGAGAGTTTCTCCACCAAAGGATAGGAATCTTTTTTTCAAGTTGGAAAGGGAAAAGTCGTTCAACAAGGAATAAAAACCTTATCATCAATTTGGAATGGGAGAGTTCGTCCACCAAAGAATAAAAACCTTTTCATCAAGTTGGAAACGGAAAGGGCGCCTTCTAAAGGGTAAAAACACCACGAACGTTTATTTGACTCACAAATGATCATGGTAGTTGATTATAAGTCAAGTTTGTGGTACTCTCCCAAAAAAATGCTCTAAACCCAAGTTAATAAGAAAACAGTGGCACATAGTTTGAGTTCGAACCTGAATAAGAGCAAGCTTGTGCTTCAAGGCAACTTTCACGGCATCAAGTTGAGTTTCATCAAGTATAGGATTTTTGTTTTCCGTCAGCTTCTCCATAAAGGCTGTAAGCAAGTCATCAGCATCACCAGCATGTTTTGAAACAGCAAGATCTTGGCTGGAGAAAATTCCACTCCAGTCTGGGCGGACTGTTGCTTCCGTGATGTAAGGCGCGGGTCCTGGCACTTCGGCAAAAACCAACGAGTTTGGAAACGGAACTTTGTCTGTAGATTAAGGAGCAAAACGTTTTCACTAAAATGCAAAGTAAAAGACTAATCCACAGATAATTTATAATCTTGCAGTTGTTTTTTTTAGTATAATCATTTTTATTATTGTTATTATTATTATTTCATACTATTATTGCAAACATCATAAAATTTATAATTTCCTCAAATCTGATTGGTCTATTAATCTCCCTTTTAATATTTAATTTGCCTGTCACCTGTCCGATTAAACTGAGCTTGTTATCGGATATCATCCGACTACAGACTTGTTATCGGACAGCTGATTTAACCAATAGTTTACCATCTGACGTTTTGGCCAATGAGTCAATCACAAGTAAGTAAATAATCACTGTTAGAATGACAAATCATCTCTCAGAAGCAAGCTAAATGCAAGATTTTTCCCTGCCAATAATTTCATTAATTTGGATATCTTGTGATTGGCTCATGAGCCTAAAAGCTTTAGTCAGATTGTGATTAGTTCATTCAAGCGTCCGAATCGGATAGCTAACAGACAAATAATGAATGGTAATGAGATTAATAGACCAATCAGATTTGAGGAATTTGTAGTTTTTATGATAACTATGTATATCACTATGTTTTGAGGAGAAATCCATTTAGTATTTATGCATGTTTGTACATGTATCTGTTTATGTGTGTGTGTGTATGTGTGTGTGTAAGTACTGTGTGTCATCTGCAAGCGTTCATATTTAATGTACAGATAAACACATGGTATACGGATGTTACAATACTTAGTTTTCGTCTTACCTCTTTTTTGAAGAACTTCCATTGCATGTTTAAAAGCAGTGTAAAACGTATGGCTCTCAGCCATGTATGCTTCGACACCTGCAATAATCGCATGAGGCTGAGAAAATTAAGGATTATTTCATGCATGTTTTCAAAAATTAAAAAAAATTCCCGAATCGCGAAGTGACGAGTGTAATTTGGAAACTTTATAACTACAAGTGAAATTATACTTAGTTATACGAACAATCATGTGATTACACGTTTATAACGAGGAGGACAAAATTAACAGACCATATCGGCGTGCTTGCAATACATGTAATCCAGTGATCGATCACTCTCGCCACTGCAACCAAACATGGCAAAAAGCTTACACCTCAGTGACTGTTGATGTTCGATTTTTTACTGAGTTCTTCTTTCCTTTCACAAGTCTAGTTTTGAATCTACATTTCCCTGAGCACAGCCACAGAGGAAATACGAAGTCTGTCGTCTCTCTCAAGTTACCAACAAACCGTCAGCTTTCGTGTTGATTTTTCAGGCCAAGTAAAAAAATAGATAATTTTCCCGTCCGGAATCACCACAAAATGAAGGCGGGTTGATCTTATTATTTAATGTTTGGTTTTCCTGAAAACAGGTTTGTGTCCCCATTGTTTGATTTAAGATGGCTCCCACCTGTTATCCATTTTCCTGTGCCACTGAACTTTATGAAAGGCTTTCTTATGTATCGTGATAGGTTCGTACCAGTTTTTGAAAGCTGATGTTAGAACAGCGTTTTAACTTATCAGTCCTTGTATTACCATCGGAAATTCTGTTTCCATGGCAACTCGTTAGGGCCACAAACATGTATTTTACACAAAAAATTAGTCGATGAACTTCCTTTTTTATTTCATCAAAACTGCTTGAATATCAAAGCGCACACTTAAGGAAATTTTAAAAAATTTCTGTCAAGAAAGTTTGGCGCCACTTAATATCTTCAAGTATTAGGGTGGCGCAAAAACCTCGACAAAATTTTTTTGAAAATCTCACTAAATATGCTCTTTGATGTGCAAACAATTTTGATGAAATAAAAAGGAAGTTCACCGACTAGTTTTTGAGTAAAACGCAATCTAATGCTAAAAATAAGGTATTTTGAGGCCTTGTTGTGTTGCCATGGTAACGCATGTTTCTGTGGGAGAGCAAAAGTTGATAAAGTTAAAGGTTATAGTAACACCAGCTATCAACAAGTAGGAGTAATCTACCTCTACAAATAAGTAAGCCTTTCACAAAGTTCGGTGGTACTGTAAACTGTGAAACTGTTTCGAGCCACCTTAAAACAGTGCAATACGGCCTCTGTTTCATCGAGTTCGTTTAGTTAAAGATCATGTTTATTACCAGTCAGCCTTTCATATATTACTCCTTTTAAGGAGTTAAAAATACTGAAACTACGAACTCTCTAACCTAATGTTCTTTGTTGTTTGGAAGGCCAAACTGCTTCAGGTTTTGTAAACCCAGCATAAATCTGTTTATTAAATATTTCAGATTTATGTTCAAAGCATCACAGCACTGTATACAAATACAAATACTAGGGCATATTCTCAAAGTGAAACTCAACATAGTATAAAATTTGTTTCTCCAAGAATTTCAAAATTTGCTAAAAATTATTTGGGATAAAAAGAAATAATAAATAACAAGAAAAGGGGAGGTAGGCAAAAAAGAGGCGGGCGGGGGCAGGAAACTAATTTTACTTGGCCTAACTCTTAAAAGATAAAGCTGTTAATCGAGTTATTGGTTTAAACGGGTTTTGACACCTTTTAGAAAGTGCAAAATCTCACACACGTTTAGGATCGATAAAGAACTCGCAATCTACAAATCAAAAAATTTCACTTCAGACTGGTCTGTAGTAAGTATTCTTAGATAATAACAGGAAAATATATAATGTTTTTTGACAAGCCTCAGTGATCCAAGGTTGTGTTCTACTGGTTTAGTTATATATACAAATTTGTTCTTAGCCGTTAAAATCATTTATAGTCCGTGAAAACTGTTTGCAAAGTAAGGAACCAGAAGTGACACAAAAAATTTATCATGCGAAACGAACTTGAAAGCACGCTTAACAATTAATTACACCAGACAAAAAAATATGTATTGTCCTCGTTTAGTTATACATACCATTTTGTTCTGAAACGATTAAATCATTTTTAGTCAAGGTCGTTTTGCATAATACAGGTTTCGGGTCACTTCCAGTTCTGTACTCACCATGCAAATGGCCGTTTTTGGTTATTTTGTGACTTTTTTCACTGTTTGGTACATTACAGTTGCTAGTAGCTGAATATTTACTAAAAAATTGAGACCCCACGTGGTTTTACGGGATCTATTTTACCTGAAGTGATTTAATGCAATGACTGGTGATGGTAAGTCAAAATCTGCAAAGCTTTAGCTATGCGGTAAAATTCATTAGACTGACATAGCTGACAATTTTTCGCGCGCTTTTTGTGTGGCGCGAGTGTGCGTCAATAACTCGATAGACGCACGCCCGTACGTCTATTAAATCGCAACACACGAAAGCAAACAAAAAAAATGCTTTGGAAAAACTTAACTGACTTTCAGATGGAAAACGGAGTGTTAATTGAAGGCGACGAACAAGAATTTAATTGGAAGGAAAACTACTGAACATCAATTTAGATATGGATTTCCTTTTCGGAAACAACTCAGTGGGGAACAGCGGTTTGCAGCCATTAATGACACGGAAATGGACGAAAAACAGCAAAACGGAACACCAAAAAACAGTTAAAGACTTAGGTGGTAATGTTCTAAAAAAATCGGCGCATACTTTAGCTGTGCGTCTATAGAGTTATGGATGTACTTGAGAAGTTGGGAGTGCACTCGAAAAGAAAGAAAAGCACTCGAATTGGCCTCGTGCTGGCCACTCATAGCTTCTTGAGTGCTCTCCCAACCTTTCCGCGTGCATCCATAACTCGATAGACGCACGCTAAGCATGGACCATTTCTTAAATAAAGCAGGAGGCCTGTTTTTCAAAAACTTAATATTCAAAATTTCAGTTTCTCAGTAAGAAACTAAAAGATACCCAAATTTGAGTTTACAAAGCACAAAAAGTATATTGAAGTATTTTGCTTAATGTCTTGCCATCTTCCCTAGTAATGCACTAAAAACCCAACAAATGTATACACCATTATGTTACCATGACAACAGCAGGACAAATAGTAAATTTTTGTGCATGGTTTGTCTCGACATGTTGGCATAAGGCCATGGTTTGTCACAAAATCAGATTGGAGGGGAAAAATTTTATTTTGAGTGAAAGACAGCTACCTTAACGGGTTTTCAGTTCCAGAGAAATGGTCCTTTTGGTTTTTTTTTTACTTACGTTGCCTAACATTTTTGATCAATACAGGTAAAATATTTTTGACAAACTTTTTCTGCAAGTTGGCAATGTAAATGTATTAATTCGCTCCCCTGTTCGTTTTGATTGGCTGATAGGATTTAAAGCAACGAATCAGAAGCAAGTAATCCTGCCTCGATTTAAGAAAAAAACGACCTCCTTGTTAATCAATCAGAACAGTATATTTTTGTCCTCGTTATAAAACTAAAAAATCCCGCATTAAAGCCCTTGATATAAAACAAGTTTGTAAGGCATTTTGGTGGACTTATAAAAGGGGGCGGGGCTTAAAAGCGCATAAAAAAAGACGTTTCGGAACGAGCAATAAATTAAAACTTACATACCATGACATATAGTATGGTTGAAAACCGTTGTACCAAGCCTCACTTACTTTCAATTTTCCTAGCCATGCTAACTTACGATTTGAAATTGTGGTACTTATAAGAAAACAAAGAACATTATATGGAAATGGGCATTTCTAACCGGAACACAGCAGATTGGCAATATACTGGGGCATATATCGGGGAGTTGGGGGCTTCTAACCGGAATGTTATTTTTGGTAGATCGGCTTATAAAAGAGGGGCGTATAACCGGGGGGGTTAATATTGGGTTTACGGTAGACGAACGAAGTGTGTACTAAATTCGTTTCAACTAGTTTCAGAATCTGTCCAAAAAATGTTTCCTTTTGGAATCAAATTAGGCGACACACTTTGTGAGTTCAGTTTCTGTTTAAAGGCTGCTTCTGATTCAGGAAAAACTCAGGTGTTTCTTTCCTGTTACATACGGCAAACTTTTCAAGAATTTCCGGATTATTAGTTAAGGCTCTTCAAATGTCGTGGATAGATAACAACCTACGTATTTCTGTGGGGTTGTCATTTTAGCTTTAATTATGGTTAATACTCTATCTACTTACTAAAAATAATACAAAACTATTACCTACCATATGATATTATAACAAAAACTACAATGTATCTTTTACAATATTGCCAAAAGAATGAAAAATAGGCAAACAATAAGAAAACATGGGCATTTAGTTGCGACTCATTTGTTTTTAACTTTCAAGTAAAAAACAGCTAGCGCGCATTGTACTACAACCTCAAAATGATGTGCCAAAATGTTCCTGTTTTATAAACAAAAGTACAATACAGCAACTTAAAAATTACGTCACGCGGATAAACGAATAATATAACGAATGAAATTACTTAACAATTGCAATACCGAATATACTGACAATTAGCCATCTAACCTTTGTCTTTCAGTTCTTGCAGCTTACACAGGACCTCGGCTACATTGAGGTCAGCTTGCATGTTACGATCAGAGACAATTGTGACGCTCACCAACCTATTTTAGCAATAAGAGAAACTACAAGTAAACCCGAAAACCAAGATTGTCATTTCAAGTTTCATAGCTGTATATGCATGTAAACGCTTACCACCTGTTGTGTATACGCATATAGTACGGATCAGCAACATCGCACTTTGATATTTCCCGTTGAAATGTTAAAAAATGAATATCAATATTTCAAACTAATTCAAACATTGAGATAATTTAATGGACACCCGTTGAAGCATTTAATGCAGTAATGCACGCAATTGTTGCAATCAATGTGGACTAGCATACTCGCGTGCAGCATATATGGCATGGTTACAAAGTCAAGTTGAAGAAAACAGAAAAGAAAACGGTTACCGTGTTAAAATGAAAAGCTATAGCTACTATCGTATATTTCCTTATAAATGATTGATAGAAAGATACAGATCAGGGAATAAATACCCAGAAAATAGGAGCACAATTTCGCTGCATGTTTGTGATCAGAAACTTTTTTAAACAACAACAAACAACATGCTTTGTTTGACCCATCATAGAAAATTTACATCACAAGATAAATAAAATACATAATAAAATGTGATAAGGATAAATAAATATATGAATATACAGA
>JAOBYF010104670.1:0-11578 GCA_025403605.1 Parazoanthus darwini | reverse complement strand
AATCAGTTTTTTATCACCTCGCGTCTTTAAAATCCCTAATCTATTGAGAGCAAAAAGCTAAAAACAAAATAAAGGGTCTACATTGCGAGCTTAATATCTGCCCATTCTGCATAACCGTACAACCTATAGACTACGAGGCATTATCCGAATTCTTTACTAATAAAGTGTTACTGATTATTCCCAACTGAATTGAATGCTCGAAATGTTTATGGAGATTTTGTTTGCAACCAAACCGGGGTCACTGGAATAGTATGAGAGTTGCACGAGAGTTGAGTAACCAGATGTGGATGTACGTCAATGCGAGAGTCTTTTTCCAACTCTCAAGCGCGCGATCTCTGTTAAGCGCACCTATCTTTTCAAGCGCCCCTCTCAAGAAAGCCAGAAAATAAATTAATTAGCGCCCTGGGCGTTTATCAATGGAGGCCCGTTAACTGTATTTATAGCGGCAGCTTGTTATGGTTTGAGACATTTATATTCTTCCACTACCTCTTGCCTACATTTTAGAAAATTCCAATTTGATTAAATTGTTTTCGTCAAGACATTTGCACCTAGCTTGTTAAGACGAGCACGTAAAGCGTTCGTTGTAATTATTAGTTTTCAGCTGATGTGGCACAGCTATTTGCGACTTTTGCCTTGTGTTCTAGGATGAATTGAAGTTGCACTCGAGGAGAACAAAACGCGAAGTTTGTAATCAGTGTTTTGGAGCGTCTTGATATCTTTGCTTAGCAAAGTGGAAGTTAGAAATGATGAAAACATATGACTAAAGCAACGTCAAATAACCGAAGAAATTAAAAAAAATAAGCAGTTAGAAGAAATTTAACTGCAGTTGAAACTTGTAAAAATAATTCTGAACTTGCATGATTATACAGGTTTAGTTAACAATGTGATAATTGACAACGATTCACAAACAATTAGTTGTTAATCCCAATGCCAATTTTTCAAAATTTAATTACAAAATGCAAAAACAGGAAAAACAGCCGCACAATAGCAATATAAAACTCTTTTTTAAAGCAACAAGTTTTTTTCTACAGAGAAATAAGTTATATACGTCACACCCTTGAGCTAAAAATAGCTACTTCCTTCGATCCAAGGATGTTGAAGTGCCGTTAGGCAAATTGTTTGGATACAGATTACAACTTCTTTTCTTTAAATGCCGCAACGTTTACTTCTTGGCAGCAAGATATCGCTTCTGTTGCGTGTTGTATGTCTCTGACTTTCAAAATTCAACATACTGGGCTTCAGATCATGCACTGACAACTTCTGAAATTTAACCGCAGCCGTCAACTAAGTCTGAGGTATTCGGTTTTACCTCCATAGAACTTCTAAGCTCGGCAGATAGTTGTTAACAAAACCTATTTAAGAGTCGAGAATCACACAGACTCGTAGCTGTTGGCAAATATATAAAAAAACTACCAAAAATGACAGGCTCTTTTTTAAGAAAAACATTATCCTTTAGCAACATCAAAGTGAAGCATTTCGTTTCCGTAAAAATATACAGCTTGCATTCATGTATTTGTTTTTTGAATAAATTAATTATTAAAGCTTTAAAAAGGCCCAATTCCTGTTTTCGAAACATTAACCACCTTCGTCCAGTGGCTTCAAACAATGTAATGACTCAGATTTGAATAGTTGGCCTGGACTCGGCTAGAGGGGCGGCTATCTAGAGGGTTCTGAAACAAGGTGAAATATTTACTGTTGGATGTCGTCACGGATCATTCTCAACTCCTTGTTTTCTGTGGGTATCGACTTTAGTCGGGTTAATTATCAACTTGTGATACCGATAGAGATGAACACTGGCCTACGTTGTAAACGGCTATGATCAATGAGTGAACCTTTGCCAGATGTTTCTTTGTAGTTGAGCTGACTGAGGGGGTTTGGCACGTGGCACAATCTTGTCAGTATTCTAACGCCCTCTAAATTTCAGTGAATCAAGGTCTTTTCCGCACGAGCCTTACTTTTGTATGTAACTTTTGTGCTTTTCTCTTCAAATTATTTTTGACATTGACTGAAATTCTTAATGGTCCACGCAATGAAAACTGTCAGTCAATCCAGTGGCTCGATAGCATTAGTCGTGAACACCTTAATCTAAAGGTGGGTTCCCATGCATCCTTCAGCAAAGTCTCATGATCTGCTCCGTCAATGTTAGTGCTGTACTCCAAGCCTATCTGGCAGTGGAGGGTTTATCGATGCTTGAATCGATTTTGCTCGCCATTTCAGAAGATGAAGAACAAGTCTCGGACTGGACAGTGCCAGTTGTTCTGCTGTATCAACACCATGACGATCTGTTGTTTAATCACGTACTTTTTTCAAAGGGCGGAGCATTTAAAGACTAACAAAGAGAGTTTGCTGATCAGGAAGAAGGAAGAGTGACGCTTTACCAAATAAGGAGCCACTATAAATAGCCCAATTGTAAAACTGATGATGTACGGACCCAATGGTAATTTTTTAAGGCCTGGGAGATGGATTATCTTAGTAATGATCCCCTGAAGATTTGTTTACATAGAGAAACATATAATCTTGCTTGATTATTTTATATAAAAAACTTAAAGTCGTTTTCCAGATTTTATACCTGCTGTTACTACTTTGAATGAAGCGAAAACATCCGGTGCCCACTAACGTTCCGAGTGTTTATGGCAACCATGGAAATGACCAGGTTATTGCTTGAAAAAGTGGCTATGACTTTTACTTTTTAGACCTGAACATTTTGCTTCCGAAACCTGACCAATGGTCATAAGACTGGACAATTCATTCTTTTTGGCGGAGAAGTGAGGGGTGGGGGTTCCAACGTATGTTTCACCCTGACTTTACAAGCTGAAATTGGTTTCCCTTGTGCATTTGCATGTTGGCTGAAATTTTGTCATAATAGTTCTCTTTGTCCTCCATTTAATTCTATAAGTTGTTTCGTCTGTATGTTGTTTTGTCTGTCTTTTTCTCTATCTGTCTGTCTGTGTCTGTCTGTATGTCTATCTGTCTATGTCCGTCTGTCTGTCCGGCTGCCTGTTTCTGTCTGTCGTTTGTCAATCTGTCTGTACGTCTGCCGGTCTGCCTCTCTGTCTGTCTGTCTGTCTGTCTGTCTGTTTGTCTCTGTCTTCAATTGTCTCTGTTTTTATCTCTGTCTTTGTTTCTGTTTCAGGTTTTCTTAATTCTTTCCGTTCAGTTTTCTTTTTCAATGTTCTCTGTAATGCTCTTCTCCTGTCTACCCTTCTCTCACCCTTGTATAGACGAATGATTTCAAATCTGTTTTACAATTACCTGCAATGATTTGCTCATTTTTCGTCTGTGAACAAGGTCCCTGTAAGATTCGTAGATCGAGTTGTCAAACGAATCTGGTTTTTCATGCACAGTTCCCTTTCGTTTTCTTTCTTGGCTTTCAAGTTCCTTTGCATTGCTTTGTTTTAGCAACATCTCTTCGTGTTCCCTAGCCATTCTCTGTACCTCCTTATCGAGCATGCGCGCTGTCATTGTTCCGCTGTTCATAAGCCGCGCCGTGATCGTAGCGATCCCGGACATCTTTCTTCTTCTATCATTTTTATCCCCTGGTCTGTCCTCCTGTGACAAAAGGAGTTGATATAAGAATCACCATTCTAACTGCAAGTGTATGCAGCCAGGAACAGGGGTGGCTGGGGCGGCTATGGCCGCTCCAATTTTTCCGCCCAACTTTATGTTATATTTCACACAAAGCTCAATGCTATTCGACTCGCTTTCTTTCATTTGTTTCTTATAGTCGCCCCACTTGCAAAAGCGTTCCGCCTGTCTCGTACTGACATTGGTTTACTAAATGATGAAGACATACTTGCAGAATTCAACCTGGGCGAGAATATGATGAGATGGGGATTGATGATTGTGATGGTGAGCCGGAAGGGGGTGAAGAATGGCCGCGCCGTAGACCAACGGACGGAGATCCCTGAGGCGATAAACGCCCTCTCATCATACAGTTTCTTGCTTCCCTCGTCGACGGAGGAAAAAATTAGAAAGTACCAAAGGCAAAAGACGATTGACTTTGACTATTTTGCCCGCCAAGGTCTTTCCAATAACACAGACTAGATTTCTTGTTAGCAATTTTCTCGTTCTGTTTTTAAGTTCACGTTTTTTTGAAAGAAAACCATTAAAACGCCGTTGAATGTAGAATGTTGTGAAGTTAACTGTTAATAAAGCATAATAGCATGTAACCGGTGTATTTGTTGGTCTTTGATCATTGATCATGAACCGGTTATTTCGAAAACCCGCTATTTCGAACTATAACGGGGTTATGAAAAAAGAGTTATTCGGTTTATCCAACTTATAAAACTTGAAAGTCCGAGCTTTCAGGCTCCATCCAGAGCCCTTTGTCAATTTTCATCATTCTATATGTCCCAACTTTATTATAACGGGGTTTATCGTAACGGTCAGCGGTTTCCAGCTTACAGTCACGTGACCAAACAGTCAAAGATTCGAAAAATGGCGGTGCGATCGTGTGTAAATATTGATACCCCTGTTCGCAGACTTAGGGAAACTAATAATTCGTTACTAAACAAATTACGACAAGGGCAACGAGATACCTGGAGGATCATGAACAGAATGGAACTTGGAAAAACACCGTTGTCAAGTACATCGAGAGAGACAAGCTTCACCTTTCGAGGGATTGATCGCACACCCGTTTCTGTCATAAGGGACGAAAGTCGGTTATCGAATCAGGCGAAAGGGACTTCTTCAGCGACTCCAAAATCTTATCGTGCTGCTCTCACTGAGGGTGGAAATCAAAGAAGAAGCAGAACACCAAAAGCTGTGGACAGAGCACCGAACTCGATCCTTTTAACGCCTGGAAGTCGAGTGAGAAAGGTGCGTAATATATCAATGGACCATGTTTTGTCTGTTCGGTCGGCGTTCACTGTGTACTACGGCGGATTACTAGTGAAGCTAAAGTTTGGATTTGTTCGTTCTTGATAATCATTAACAACCTCAAATGTTCTTCACTAGCTGAAGGTTTTATAGAATAGAAATCACGCCTTCAATATGCAATCTTTAAATAGATAGGATAGGTCTAGATAATTTGGTACAGTATCAACCTTTATATTGTTTTGGAGTTTTCGTAAATGCAAACGAAACAAGTGACGAAAGTAGATTATAAACACTTTTTTGACGCCACGCTCAACTTTCGTTTTATTTCAGTAACATACAGTAATGTGCATTTCAAACATTGACTAAGTCGTTGTACTGTAGAAATTTTTGCAAACTGTTGGCAAACAAACAAAAACTGAAAATGTGGAAATTGAATGAACAGATCTGTGCTACTGTAAAAGTAACTGTTTATTTTTAACCGTCACTTATCATAAGCTGGCATTTTACAAACTTTGTTTGACTGATTGACATTCTAAGCAGTTCTTTGAAAGCAGTGCGTAATTTAATTTGCCCTTGTAATTTATTATATTTGAAATCTGAAGGCTGCTTTCTGGTTTTTGACCTACAGTACAAATCTGAAATTTTGCCCCGCTAACGTTTTGTAATTATTTTGGAGACCGTTGTTTCACACCTTGGAAAGTACATGTAAACCTTAAAGCTATATAAAATTTTATAGTATGCACACAAATACAGTCGAAATTTTGTATAGCTTGCATGTACATTTGTTTCACATCATACTAATCCGTGTTGTACTGGAAAATCCCGGCAGTCTGGGCAACTTGTTCAAATTCCATTCACCCTCCCCCCCACCGTCCCAGGGCCTCACAACCAGTTTCAAACACCCAGGGTACATGTGTATACCAGGGGAAGGCCAAGGATGGAGGTTGAATGAAGGTTTAATATGATCATTGAGCACTCTTAGTCTTACTGTGAAGATACCTTCAAATTCAAGACAGTGTATTGTAGTATTATCCAATCATGTACTGGGTGGCAGTGTTTTTCTTAAGGATGGTACACCAATAAATTGTACCTACTTTCCCAGGTGATGTAATGCCTTTCCCCAGCAGTGACGTCTGGCACTTTTTTAAAAGTCGCCAAAGAGAACATTTAAAAATGTTTAATTGCGTGTGTACTAGATGTGTACAGTATTGATCAGTGTTTTTCTTAAGGTTAATTAACTAGTCCCCAGACCCTTGCAACTTCAACACTCGATAACCTTAAACCAAGGTGTACCTTTTTTCCCACTCAATGTATCCCATTTCCCAAACCTTAAGAAAAACACTGATCAATACTGTACACATCTAGTACACATGCATATAAAATTAAAACATGTAATAAAAATATACACATACCTTTACATATACATTTACCTATATAAACACATATACATTCATGTACACATACACGTACACATAGAGATACCGGTACATATACATGATATATGAATTCATGCATTAATACATATATATACATTAACATAACTGCAGACTGTTGTATATATCAAAAAACATTTTAATATATAATTTATATATCTAGTACTTAATTATATGGTATGCTTCGTTTCTGACATTAGTTTGTTTCTTTTTTTATCTGTGCTTGTTTTGACCTCTTCATTTTCATACATGTTAACTTCTCTGTGGGCCCAAGATTTAAATTCCTCTGTAGTTTAGTTACCTGGTAAGCCAAAATGACAGCAAGAATCAGATTTTTACCCCTTCTGTTTCTCATCAGAAAGAAAAATGAGAAAAGAGACATGAAACATGAGTTAGTGTGGTTTTTATGAAATGTGTCAATACACATGTTTATATATGATAGAACCACATACATTGTTTTGGTTTGGCTATAGAAATAAGCAAAATACTTTATAGGACAGAGTTTTATATTTAATCATATTCAATGTACTTTTGCTGTCTTCAGCTTTTGTTTTTGTATGACATCATTTTAGAGTCCCAAGAGAAGCTTGCACGTAAGCTTCCAGGAATCTCCTGAACGAGGCAGGATGATTCTTGATGATGCAAACCAGCAAGGGAAGTCTCTTCTTGGCTATGACTGGATTGCAGGGATACTCGACAATGAGTCATACCTTTCTGAGAAGCCAGACGACTTCTTTGATGATATCAAAGAGTTTCGTAGAGTGAACAAGAATGACTGTTATGGGAAAGCTTTTGCAGAGTAAGTAATTGATTTGGACAATCATGCTAATACTGTATACTGGAAGGACCAGCCTTTATGCTTAGTAAATGGCTCATGTTACTGCAAAATATTGTAACAGAATTCCTTGGTGATAATGATAGGGGGAGGGAGGGGGCAGCTGGGGGTGAGGAGAGTAGGTACATGCTGCAGTTGGAGGTTGGTGAAACTCCTCACATAATTTTTTTAGAGTTAATTTTTTGGAGGGGTAGTCTTAATTGTCAAAAGTTGAATTCAAAAAATAGGTTATTTTAGCAGAATAATGCTCCTACATGTATGTAAAATGGTACACATTTATCATTAGATTAATGGTAAATTACTGGCACAAGGTACTGTAAGCTATACTGTACATGTATTTTTACCATAAATGGACTACTTTTACTTCCAAACATTTTCATTTCCACTTTATAGAAGACCGTTTTCTCCCTACAAATCAAATGAGTGTCGACCAGGCAAAGAAGCAGAAGAAACTGAACAGTATTCATGTAAGTAACATAGGAGTTTGTTTAAAGTGAAAGAAAAAAGCTATTTTTTATATCAAACACTAAAATCCGAAACTTATTTTTAGAATATAATTGTTGGGTTCTTAAAACTGGTGATCCAGGTTTTTTGAAAAAGCAAAAAAAAAACATAGCAGTCTAGCTGCCACAATTACTACAAAACTTAATTTGTTTTCTGTTTGCAATTTTGTTTGTAGTATTAGTTTCGGTTGTTGAAAAGGAAAAATTAACAAAATCAAAAGTTATTTTTCAGTAAATCTGGAATACTTTTGTAAATGATCTCTGGCTTAATGACCGACCTGTTTTGTACTTCACTTCCGGTTGTACATCTGCCAGCGATGTATGGAAATGCCAAGAAAACAAGGTTTAGAAGTTGACAATAAAAACTTCTTCATTCTGATTTGTCTAAATTTGGAAAACAAAATTTCAGGTAGGGGCCCCAGACCTGGCGGCAGTGGCCTCTACCGTACTGTCTTCTTTCAAACAATTAAGTGTGGGCTTACATTTGGTAGTTGTAGTGTTACCCCAAAATACATGTACAAGAACCTGTTTTGCCAAACTCTGAAAAAAGTAGGTTCTCACTCATGGGTTCTTACTGTACCTTCCTATGTGAAGAATAAAAAGATATAATTTCACTAATTTCAATGAAGATACAAAGCTAACTTTTAGGGGTCAATCCAGGTTTCTGGTAAATGTCCCATCCTTTAGTTAGGTTAGTGTTAGAGTCAAGGTTGGGGTTAGATTTATTTTTAGTTTTAGGGGAGGGGTGGGTAGGTGGGTGGTTTCCAAGAAACCTGGATTGATGCTGCACTTACCAGATTAACACAAAGGTGTTTATCCATTTCAGGTGCCAACACCTACACCCTTAATGACCGGTTATTTGCTGTTCCAATGCATGGCGAAGACACACCGTGCACTGTTTGTGGTACGACGAGAGAGCCTGAGTACGAGACGGAGGGGAGCTATGTGCGGTGTGTGTTTTGATTGTGTTTGGTTAAGAGAGTTTGTATCACCGCTAAATGTAACAACTACCCTAAATGTAACAAAACTCAACCCAAAATATAACAAACGACTCACCCTAAATGTAACAATTTTTTAACCCATAATGTAACAATCTGAACCACCCTAAACGTAACAAATTTTAACCCTAAATGTAACAAAAGTATGTTTACGATCATTTACATGTTTAAGTGAGCGATACGATCGCCAGACTTTCCCAGGATGAAATACGGGGCCTTCGTGATTACGTCACATGTCACGTGACTTTGAAACCATGATTTTATTTGCCTGTTTTGATAGCGAAAGGTATTAAACTTTGTTGGAAGTCTCTATGGGAGACTCGCAATCAGTCAGAATGATGTCGTCCCATGTCACGTGACTTTGGAAAGTTTTTTTTCTGTTTTATTCCATTAGGACACTGTCAGTTGCAATCTTCGAACTTTTTTCATTTCCCGCCTTTTTTTAAAAGCAAAGGGTTTCAAGTTCTTTGACTTGTCACGTTTTCATTCCAAAATGAACAGGCTGACATTGCATGTATGCCAGGGTTTACAAATATTTTTTTTTTTTTTAAATTGAAGTAGTTCCAAGAGTATAAAGGTAAATGTAGGAAAAACGTGCATTCATTTTTTATTGTTTTTTTTTTATCACAAGACAACTTAAATACATGTTACATTTCGGTTTTTTGAAAAATAAGTAACTGAACATTAACAGAAGCATTTAGGTAAAAAAAAAATTTTAAAGTTTCTCCACAGTGACTCCAATCCGGTCTTAGTGTGTAATTTGGCAGTACATTTTTCAATTGTACACATATATTGCCGTAACTATTTTTGAAAACTGTTGAAAACTATGGGACATCCTTCCAGTTTGCTTTTGTATATGTAATACTTAAATACAAGTATTAGAAAGTTTTCTGAGTTGTTCATGCAGTTTTTGTCCCTATAGCCCAGAGAGAAAAAAACTATCCCAGTTTTTTCGGCTACCCAACTGGGAAGGGTGTCCCATAAATATTGGAATGTAAATATTGCAATGCCAGAAGAGATGTACAATTGATTCAGGCTCTTCACGGCAGTAGTACATACATTTAGTACAGTTATCGCTGTCAAGAGTAATGCGAGTAATACATGTATTCCTAGTTTCCGTCTTTGAATAGCAACACTTCTGCAATCGCGATTGTCCGAGCAGAATGATTGTCCAAGAAATTTGTGGATTAACTCGAAAATGGTTGAAGACAACGAAATAAATGTCTATAAATAGCGAGGTTAGTTTACTGTTCAACGTCGGATTACAGGACCAAAGTTGTTTAACTTTCGTTTTTGGATGAATCAGTTTTTGAGCGGAGGCTACGCAGTTTGTCAGTTGCTATATTCGAAATCTGTACAGTTTAATTTTTGATACGATACCGTTCATCATTATTTTGGAAAAATACTTGCTCTTTCTTGATGTTTGATTTAAAGGTTGAAAATATTGGAAGCATGTTTACCAATATTTGCGGCTTATTTTTTTCAGTTCCAACACTGGTGTCTCGTTCTGTTCGAGCGATTTTCGTTTAACCCTGAAATAAAACACCCAAACAAAACGCGAACAGAGCTCGAACGACGTTTATTGGATGTGCGAACAGAACGCGCTGGAGCCGGAGCGCGCTACAATGATCGCGAGGAACTTCTGATTGGCTTGACGAACTGAGCGTGGTGTTCAAGCACGAAGAATCGCGCCATCAGTTCTGTTGTGCTCGTGTTCGTAGTTCTTGTTTCATTGGATAAACGAACAGTGCTAGTCAGACAGAAATCCACGACAGAGTTTGTGTTCTCAGCTTTCCTGCTATTGGTTGACGAAACAAAAAGCGAACAGTATACCATTGCTGGAATCTCATTTTTCTTGTGAGTTATTGTTGTTATACTTTTTGTTCTTCCAGGGTGAGTGTGCCGCGGTCTACACTGCTCTCGCCCTACAAAGTAAAGCCCCACCGACGGGTGAGTTTTGACCCAACGGACTCTGTGGGCCTGTCATCACACTGCCTGGCTGGCTGGGAGAGCTCTAAACCAACCACAATACCGGCCCCTTCAGCTTTGGACCTTAGGGCCTCTCTGCACCAATCACGTGACACGCTGGTAAGTCAATTCATGGCTTTGCGCATGTTTAAAGAGTTTTGACATCAATACCACCCACTGTTCAGAAACCAAGTTAAGTTTTGCAAGAGGGAAATGGTACGGAAAGATCCGTTTTAGGTGGCGACTCATTATGTTCGATTGTAGATATGACCTGTTATGCTCTCACACTGTAAGTTATTAATCATCTTTGTTCAGTATGTTCGCGGCAGAACACTAAGTACATGTAATAATAAAATTTGTTCACAATACATCCGATGTAACATCGAATCTTGGCTGAAGTCTGGGCTAAGTTAATGTTCCTAAAGTGACTTAAATCAAACTAACCCTTGGCTGGCGCTAATCGAGATTCTGAGAACTCGGGGACCTAGTTAGTATGTGCTTTTTTCCGCAAAAGAAAATAAAACTGTGGTAAGGCTTTGGAAAACTGATTCCTGACAGGCACTTCTGAATTCTGATTTTTCCAAATATTTAGGACGCTTCGCGAATTTCTCATTTTGTTCCTCCGCCGTCCTCGAACACAAGCGACCTGCTGGACAGAAGCCGCTCTATGAGATATGGAATACAAGTGCTGGAGAGGGAACGGCGGAATGCCACACAACCCCCTCACACCACACCATACCCGGTTTATTAACTATACTGGAATATACCTACTTGAGAGAGAACTGTGGAAAGACACACAAAAAAACCCCTCACACAACACCATACCCGGTTTATTAACTGTACTGGAATACACCTACTGGAGAGAGAACTGTGGAAATACACACAAAAAACCCCCTCACACCACACCATACCCGGTTTATTAACTGTAGTGGAATACACGTAGTGGTGCATAAGAGAACTGTGGAAAGACACACAACCCCCTCACACCACACCATACCCGGTTTATTAACTGTACTGGAATAC
>JAOBYF010104559.1:0-11578 GCA_025403605.1 Parazoanthus darwini | reverse complement strand
AACGGGCGCCCCCCCCCCCCCCCCCCCCGTCTGTTCATGGTCGGTTTCTCCACCCATGTCACTGCCTTTTATCGCCATCCTTCGCCAATCTCGTTCTTTATCAAGGATCTTTACTTCCCTCGCATTCAACACGTGTCCTTTGTCCTTCAGATGTCACTTGGTTCTGTAGGTTCAAGCAAATGATTCCTTGGGTTAATTAGGGTGAGGTTTAATGGTTTGTTTGTTTGGTAAATCCCAGCTAGTGCTTCCTTAAGCAAGGGCTAGGGGGATTAATGTTGTGTTTCTAACACAGGTTCTCGCCAATGTTTCCTTGGCATCGAAAGAAGACGTAGACAAAGCCGTAGCAGCAGCAAAGGTAGAGTGACATGTAACACAATCGTGTTGTTATAAATTTATTGGCACTTTAGTGAATATTGTGTTTAAGTTGCACAGGCAAATTTAATTGTTTTTTGTGTGTTGTCATGAACAGGAAGCTTTCTACGAAGGTCCCTGGGGCACAATGAACGCTCGTGATCGAGCACAACTGATGTACAAGTAAGTGGTAGATAAAGGGTTTGAATAAGCGGGGTTGGTGTATGGTATGCTACTAACATGACTCTACAAATTTTGTGTATATATGTTGTTCCATATAACCTCCATATTACAAGAGCTAAATTGACGCCGGTCTGTCTTGAAGTTAAGCTCGTGAAAGGGTCATAGCTTTTAAGTTTCGGTAAAAGGTTACTGTCCCCCTTCATACTTTAATTACCAGAACTGACTTGCAACGTGCAGGCTCGCAACGTACAGAATCGCAACTCGCAGGCTGGCAACTCGCAGAATAGCCGTCCCCCCCCCCCCCCTTTATACTTGTTAAAGAGATTCAATACAAACTCCAGTGTAACAAGAAACGATGACGAATTACATATCTCCATGTACCAGTCGACCTCTGGTCAGCGGGCCTTTCACTATAGGGCCGGCAGTTACATCCTGAAACTCTGTGCCCGAGGAGTCGAGGAAGTGTGAAAGTATAGATAACCTTAGAAATGATCTCTTGGTCCTACTATTCGATAATTTTTCAATGGTAGATTCAAGCATTTAAGTAAAAATAGCAAAAGATGGAGTTTAAACGGCGTAAAAAATTAAGATTAGAAAAATCCGTAACTCTTGGTTTTACGCTCAAAGGCGACCTTCAAAGGTCGTTAATTGAACACTGACATCTTTTTCTAAATTTATTGCCCACTCTACACTCAGTGTGTTGAATGTTGAGCTCTCTTACTAAGCGGATTCTACAAGTTTTAGAGTGTTACTCTTTACACGTAATTATACTTTTTATGTCGTGTTTTGATATTCTTGCAACTAGAAAAGTCCTGGGGAGTACTCTAATGAAGTTGTTGTTACTACTACGTGACTGTGTGGTATCTACATCTCTTGCAGATTGGCGGACTTGATGGATGAGCACAGAGAGGAATTGGCCACAATTGAGACACTAGACTCTGGAGCTGTGTACACACTCGCCCTTAAGACTCACATTGGAATGTCCATTGATACAGTCAGATACTTTGCTGGTTGGTGTGATAAGATTCAGGTAATGACTCCATGATAATGTGTCTACCTTCAACTTAAACATGACTTCCAAACATAATTTGCCTGTCAAGAAACAGCAGTTTCTTAAACTGTTACGGGATATATCCCAAAGGATGAACCCCGTAGGGCGCAGGATACGGCCTGGACCCGTCGGATAACGGCTCAATCCGGAGTGTTAACGTTATTTTACGTCTGGGCGGCACTGTACATATATGCATTTGTCGATGTCTTGGTTTACGAACACACAGATCTGTTTTCAAGTCGTAAGTTGTTCTTGTTTGTTTCAGGGCCTTACGATTCCGATTAACAATGCCAAACCTCAGAAGAATTTGTGTTTTACGAGACGAGAGCCTATCGGGTAAGTTTACAGCGCTACATCAAGGGAACATTCTACACTGGTATTGTGTAGATCGGAAGTATCGTTTGCTCAGGTTTTTGGCTAAGATTCAACGCGGATGGGATGAGATGCAAAAACTCTGAAGTATACAGTGTTAGCGACTGCCGTGTAACAACAGTTAACTTGAGAGCCGTCGTTGTTTGTTGCCGTGTGGGGCTGTTTGCTAAATAAATATTTGGTTTATGTGTCTTCTGACCCTCGATACGCATATTGATACCCTCGCAGAACGTTGCTTTTTTGGTAAGGTCAACACAAAGGCGATATGATTTGTTTGACATGAGTAACCACATTAAGAGTAACTGATTAGGAGCATTCATTATTTGTGCCAGAGGGATGGGGGTCATGTTGTTTTTGATAGCGAGAAAGGGGTATCACGGAAAATATTTTTATAGTTTGGCAGTGTTAAAATGCTAAGGTATGTAAAAACGAGGGGGGTTTACTGTTTTCAGAAGAGGAGAGATCACCAGGTTTCCTCAAAACTGCTTAACAATCTTTCCGTGAGGTAATGCGAAGTTCAGTGATTCCCCTTGACTCTGAGCTCTTTAATATTCATTCACCTCTTCTCCCCCAAGACTGTGACTGGCTATGCATAAACGCTCGTCATCTTCATGGTTGTTCGTCCTTCTCCATGAAGACCAAGGAACTGAACCAGCTCGTAACCGCTAAAAAGGACACACATTCAGTCTGTTGGTTGCCCTTCCTTCTCCATTCAAGACTTGCTCTTGATAAAAAAGGGAGACTAGTGAACTGGTCGCGAAAGGTACTGTATATGCAAGTTCGTATTTTGGATCTTGCTTTTGGAAAAATTGTCTACTGGTGTTGGTGTTTGATAAGTTTCAAGATGAAACCAATGCAAATACGTATTCAGACGAAGTTGTGGTTCTTTCACGTATAGGGAAGCTCAATGAACGTTACTCTTTAATATTTACACTGATCCTAAACAAAACACATTACATTACCGTCCGCGAGGAAGAACCCGGCGTTGTAAGTAAGTACGTGTAAGTAAGGGTAACTTAATAATAAATGATAAGGGCGAAGTGTACTTTGAAATAATAGACCCTTTTTACGCTTTTTGAGTCTTTTGAAAACCTGGTGTTAGCACTCTGTAAATGCCAGAAATGAGAAGAGCAGGTCGAAGGTAGTGAATACCGAGCATTTGCGGGCTTTTATTGAACTGGTGATGTTTTTGAAAACAAAAATTGCATAGAGAATGCACGAGAATAGGCCCTTTGCAGTCAATGGCCACGTGCTTGGATACCTTTATGTGATCGGATAACTTGTTCTTCAGTATGGTTTTGCTATGCGGTACCCTTACGTGCTGGGGTACCACATAACATGCCATACAGTCCTACAGTCACACAAAAAATATCGAAGCACGTGACCTCTAGCTTCAAAGGACCTATTTGCATTGGATCGAGGCGCGATGCCCGTCCAGTGGAAAATTTCCATTACGTCACTGTTAAAGATTCCGTTTTTAAAAACTTTACCGGAGCCACATCCCCAGATTTTCGACACTTCCTCACTATGACCTGCTCCTTCCATTTCTAACACTTGAAAAGTGCAAACGTCAGGTTTTCAAAAGCGTGAAAGGGTCTATAAAATTTTGATACAAGTTCACTGTTAACTTGAATACCGATGCATTTTGATGACAGAGTTTGTGGACTGATTGTGCCGTGGAACTATCCCCTGATGATGCTCGCCTGGAAGATCTCTCCCCTCTTGGCTGCTGGGAACACTGTGGTACTGAAACCCGCACAGGTAAACGAGTTACAACCACATCTAACTTTGAAGCTGCTGGGGAAAGTTTGTATAAGAATACTAGATTGAGTTCTTTCCTGAAGGTATAGCTTCATTGCGGTTAATTAAGGCTCTGTGTTGGATTTCATACTTACATGTACCTGGTACATGTACCTGCACGAGAATGGAATAATTGTTCCAGACTCATCGCAAACACCTTCATGATCCGTTGACTTGTACTTTATAGGTTTTTTGATCTGTGGATTTTCATAACTGTTAAGTCGGGGCTAAACAAGCACAAGAGTCGGTGAGAGGTCAAACTGTCACTCTCATTTGACCACCCAATGTCGCGCACCCCATCGACTGTCGAGCGCTTCCATCAACTTCGAACTTGTTCAATATTTCTATGAGAGTTGTTGAGAGTTTCGCACGTTTGTTGAACGACTCTTATAAACTCTCGTGGTCTCTCATCGTTTGACCGCGCGAATGAGAGTTGAAAAAATCATCCACACCTGGTCACTCCTCGCTTCTCTAAGCCTTGCTCGTTTGTCCGGGCTTAACGCAAAGTCGTGAGAATGTGTTAAGGAACTGTGTCTGCTTCCTTAGTTTGAATTCGACATTTTTGACATTTTATTAGCATTAATATTACAAACAATAATGAATGAAAGGTAACATGTGATGGTAAGAAAACACAGGTACCAATATGAGTACAAGATTCTTGCTGAATCTTGGAGCTGGCATTGCTTGTTATTGCGTTAAAATTTCCTTGTCAATATCTCAGGTGACACCAATGACTTCCCTGAAGTTTGCTGAACTGGCAGCGAAGGCAGGTTTTCCTAAAGGAGTTATCAACATCCTGCCTGGTGCGGGTAGGTCGAGGGTCTTTTGTCTTATCGATGTACGGACATAGGAGATGTAGATTTGTAATGATAGAGTGCACTTAGTTGACCAGTACAACATGCGTTGAACGGACTTCCTAGTTGCTGGTAATGATGATCTGCTAAGGTTTTGTGAAGTTGCTACTGTGTGTCTATGTGTGTGTTGCCTGTATGACGTAAATGTCTTTAGAAGTTTTAGTTTGGGCTATGCTAGCAATATTTTGATTATAACACATTTGCTGAAGTAAAGATTGTCGTTTCAGGAGCTAATAGAGAGTAGCATCCTCTCCTGCTGTAACCTGCATCTTTTATTTTAATTCAAGGTTCTGTTGTCGGTAATCGCATCACCGGACACCCCGACGTAAGGAAAGTTGGTTTCACTGGCTCCACCCCTGTGGGGAAATCCATCATGGAAAGGTATTGTCAACTCTCCTCCCTTGAGGCCTTTGATGTTTGTGGTACAAAGCAAGCTGTGTGGTGATTGTGGTATTCAAACTCGCGTGCTCACCATACAAGTGGTTCATTTCTATGTGGCAAAATAAAGCAAACGAAATATAAGGAGATAATAAGACAGTGTTTCCCTTAGTTCCTCATTATCAACTTGAATCAGTGTGTTATTTTAAGAGAAAAGGTTTAACATTGTAGCTTTGCACTATATTTGAAGGAATTGTTAACATCTAATCATACATTGTGGTCTTTTCGAAAATCTTTGAGATATGTTACCATGTTTCTTGACTGAGCTGCGCCTCTATTACATGATGCGCACTAAGGCTCTTCAAAAACAAAGGACAAAACATCAGATTTGTAAAGCCAAAAACGTAACAATCTTGAAAATCCAAATAAGAACTTGAAAATTTTAAAAAAATTTGAAAATATGTAGGTCTGATATATATGAAGTTGTTTTCAAGTTACTGCAGTAGGGGGAAATTTAGAAAAAACTGAAAATATTTGTTTACTTGACATTTTAAGTGCTGCCCCTTTATGACAAGCATTGAAAGACTCCAGCTTTATCGTTATTTGTAACGTTTCTCTTTAACAGCTGTGCAGTTAGTAACTTGAAGAAGTGTTCCCTTGAGCTTGGTGGTAAATCGCCACTTATTATCTTCGCCGACTGTGACATGGAGAGAGCTGTCAGACAGGTATGCTTTGCAGATTTTGTTCAACTTCAACATGTTGTTAATTTATTTTGCAGAAGCACTGACAATATTTTCTAAAGCCGTTAGCAAGGTAAAAAATAATGTTCTCCCTTTTCACAGAAATTGACGTAGTGTAACTGTTTTTGTCAATTACTGAATTGGAAGAATGAAATATTCTGACGATAAACTTGTTACTTGATTTTATTCGGTTTGTGGATTTTTTCCAAGTCAGCTGGCTGGGAAGCCTGATTTCTTATCTCTCAAAATATGAAAGTATAGTATGAAGTATGTGGCGATAACTCGAGCAGTACATATGCGCATGCAAATTGCACAAGTATCATAGCCGTTTGCAAAGATGGGGACATATGTGATAACTCAAATTAATAACTTGATATATTACCGGTCCTTTCTTACTAAATATCCCCTGTCTTCTTTTGGCAGGGTTTAATGGCCAGCATGTTCAACAAGGGAGAGAACTGTATCGCGGCAGGTGCGTTCCGAGTTGAACCAGGTGGTTTAACAGCCGGTTGGATGAAAACATTTCCTCGTTTCTTGAAATGATTGTATTCTTGCATGTTTTGGTTGGCAGTGGATGTTCGTATGGATTTGAAAACTGTTAGGTGGCTAGTTTACATGTAGACTGAAGGAACTCGGATTTGAAAACTTTTGTTAAGGGAATCCAAAGTAAATTCGTCTGCCTGTTTAATGTTAAAGGTGTTTTCTATCTACAGTCTCTGCTGTTGGAACTCTGTCTTTTGTTGTTTTCTAGTTTTATTAGCAACATGTAAAAGATTCCTAGGTAACTTTTCTCTGTCTCATTGTAGGACGTTTCTTCGTTGAAGAGTCGATCCATGATGAATATGTCGAACGCATTGTAAGTATCTATTATTTGCAATAGAATACGTTCGATTGCCTAAACTGTGTTTTACTGCTTCGCCTCTGCTGTCTGCGCGAGAAATGTTCGTAATCTTTCCATGTATGAAGGATACGCATTGGACCCGATGTTGCAAATCTTCCTGAAACTGTAATGCCTGAGTGAACTGGGCAACGATCAAAACAGTCAGTCTAAATATAGATTAGTTTACAGCGAACTCTCTGAAAAGAGAAGTTGTACAAAAGAACAAGACACGGAAAAGGATTAAGAAGCATATTTTTGTTTCGATAACAACATTTTCGCTGGTTGTAAACCACAGTTGGCCTAAAGCCCACGAAGTAGTTTTAATTGAAATAAGAATCTGAATAAAATTGCGATGTCCACTCCAGATTGTTCAGTAACCGTAACAAGAGATAAATTTTCATATACAAATCGTATCTGTTTTAGATCAAGGAGATCAAGAAAATGAAAATTGGGAATCCGTTAGACACTTCCACTGATCATGGCCCGCAGAACCATTTGTAAGTACGAGTGCCAAGTATTTCTTTGATTGTGTTTGTTGTACCCTGTGTTGAAGAATAAGTAATATGTGTGCGTGTATGCTTGTTTCAGGGCTCATATCAGGTCACTTGTGAACTACTGCAAGAAGGGAGTAGAGGAAGGCGCAAAACTGGCCTATGGAGGAAAACAGTTGGACAGGCCAGGTAAGGAATGATCACACAGAGTGTCCTGTTAGAAGACTATTTATTTAGGACAGAACCTGCCAGAGATCTTGAATTTTATTTCATCCAAAAGTACGCTTAAATGACGCAAGCAGCAGGCTTGAAAGCGAAAGGTATATCTACCCAGAACGCCCACATTTGTGCATTTTCAAGTACAAAATATAGCAATCTCAATCTTGCGGGAAAATCAAATATCATTTGCATTTTATGGCCACGGCGTATAACTTTTTGTGCGAAGCCCGCGCCTCAAGAGCTTTGCATTTGTACATGCCTTAATGATGTTATTGATGTTGTTTACCTTTTGTTTTTGTTGAGTTGGATTTCCCAATTCTTTACACTTAGCCAGATTTTTTCAAATAAGTATTCATATCAAGTTCTCGCTCAAGTCAAACTACAAAGGGCTTAATTGGCACTTACTTACGACGGGATCGTTGTTTTGAGTTGCAGTTGATTGTAGTGAAGATACTTTATACCACTTCCCATCCCTTTACCACGAGTTCAATCTGCGAACGTTCAAAACCTGTAACGACATTGTTAAAAAAAAAACTAGACTCTGCTTAAAAATAAATTGAGTCCTGAGTCAAAAGTGTTCGACTTCGTAATCTCGACATACTGATGTTCTGGTAAGAAAGCCAACATACACCTCCCCTTCTGTAAAACCATTTAAATCCCAAATTCGGGATGCTTCTGGAACTCTTCAACGCTTTAATCGCGCACAAATATTAACACATTCCACCCTGCTCATTTCTGCAGTTCTTCAATTATTCAGCTCCTTTTATCTTTTCCATACTCTGCAGAAACCGTTATTTTGAAATCAGCAGCCGCATGCGTACGCGTTAGTCGTAATTTCCCGCCAAAAGAAAGCGACAAGCCAGCTTGATGACGTTTCACATTGTGGTGCATAACTGAGCTATCTGATTGGACAAACTCGGCACAACGCCCACTTTGATCGTATCATCGTTTATTCTTAATTTTTGATTTTAAATCCATTATCAGATTAACCGTTATGCCGTCTGATGAACTGGAATTATTAGAACTGAGTACTAGTCAAATCGTTTGCAACAAACACTCTCAAACGAAATGACAAATAGAGAAACGACAAGGCACAGAGCTTTGAGAAACTTTATTAAATATATAATATAATTCTCGTTGGCTACAAACCACAATTACCTTACAGCCTGTGCTTTGTTATCTGGTTCTTATTCTAACCGGTGTTTTGTTTCAGGTTTATTCTTTGAGCCAACTGTGTTCACTGATGTAGAGGACGACATGTTCATTGCCGATGAAGAGTCCTTTGGGCCGGTCATGGTCATATCAAAGTTCAAGGACGGGTATTGTGCTATGTTTGGTTGTTAGTTTAAATCCATTACAAACAGTACACATGTGCAAGGTGTGAATGAACTATCTAAAAAGATAGTGACTCAGTGAGTGAACAGGGGTGCATGATTGAATGGCTGGATGGCTGCAGGGGCAAGCTAAACTCCACTATAGTCTGAAAAACACTTAATATAACGTACTATACAAATATAAGGGGCCAAGGAATCTAGAGAGAAAGAATAAAATGGATTCAGTTGTTGCTTCAAAATTTTGAGGAGTTGTTTTAGACCGGGTCATGCCGGCCACATCCAAGTTCTGTTGATGTCACAGAGGATCGAGCCGTTGACATCTGAAGACTACACACTAGCTGACTGAGCTGCGGCTGCCTTCTTTAACTAAGCTAATTGCAACGTGCGAACTACTTTGTGCGCGGTTTGGTGTATCGTGCTGTGTTAGGGTCAGTACGGTAGTATGAAGAGCACTTGACCTCCTATTGGTGGACTGTTTAAATATCGTATTTTCCAAGGTCTGCGAGTCGCGTTTGAGAAGTCCGTTGCAAGTTAGCCCAAAGTTTTCCCTAGTAAGGCACGATTCCTACATGTTCCCCTTACTTTCCTTTTGCAGCGATGTGGATGGTGTGCTTAAGAGAGCCAACAAGACCGAGTATGGCTTAGCATCTGGTGTGTTCACGAAGGACATGAGCAAGGTATGTCAACCGTCATCAGCGATCCACTCGTGCCCAGCGGTGGATTATTGTCACGTTTAGGGTCAGTTGTTTGTACAAGTCAAAACCTCGAGCGATGTTCATCTTTGTTACATTGATAGACAATGGTTAAGGTAGCTCCCTCGTCTGAATAACCGGCCCGTTTACAATTTGCTGAGCTTGTAGGTAGGAACTAACTAAGGTTTAACAACATGGCGGAAAAACGCCAAAAACGAAACCTGGTTTAAACAAACAGGCTTTCTCTTTCCAACTTCTACCATTCCACAAGGGTGTAACTTAATTTTCAGTTTTTCTATAGCTTTTGTTTCGGCGATTACCGGTAGTATAAATTTACATTGAACAAGATTTAAACAAGGGAGTTTTCTGATTACACCTTCTCTTGTTTCCCAAGGGTGTAACTTAGTTTTATTAAATTTTCTTTAGCTTTTGTTTTATGGTTTATTATAAAGCACATCGAACAAGATTTCCGCGACTGGTAGCACAAAAGCGTTTGTTTTTATTACAACTAACATTTTACACGGGGAATTCTATTTTAATACTCAATTGTATGTGACCCCATGTTTAGTTGCATTTTGAATTAATAAAGTGAGCTTAAAGTTGAAGAAAGTTGAACGAGATGTTACAAATGAAGTTGTTAACAGTCTTTGTCTTGTTCAGGCCCTGCGTGTTGCCGATGCTCTCGAGGCTGGCACATGTTTCGTCAACTGCTACAACAAGACAGACGTGGCTGCCCCGTTTGGAGGTTGCAAGCAGTCGGGCTTTGGAAAAGATCTTGGTGAAGAAGCTCTTAATGAATACCTCAAGACCAAGGTCATAACAATGGAGTATTAAACGTCACGCGATCACTTGTGAAGAAAGTTTTTTGTGTAGTAGAAGCGTCCCTAGTTTGTCGGATACTGTTGAATTTGTTATGAACTCTTTATTAGTGGAGAGTAGCAGTGAGTTCGCCTAAAGACGTTACTTCAGGATTCTAGTTCTGACTGGCCCCTGCAGTGCAGGTACAACTGTTTTCTGTTCTATGTTCTAGTAAACTAAACTTGAATTAGTTTCGCTCTCCGCACTGTATTTTTTAAATAGTTGAGTGCAACACTTTTGTTCAGAATATTAATTTGTTTAGCTTTTCGTGCGTTCGGTACGATAATAAGCAGGAACATAATTTTATATCAAGTATTACAGTGTGTAACAAGAGAGATTTTACAGGTTGCAGGCCAACGCTGGTTAATTTAGAACTAGCTTGTTTTGAAGTATCAAGCAGTAGTTTGATTGCATTGCTGTAAAATAGCTTGGCAATCGCACTTATCTGTATTAGGTCCGTTTCTTATAAAAATTCGGTATGATTAACATAGTTTAATATATTGGACTGTATCGCTAGCTCGAGCAAACATAGCCGGTAGAGCTACAGTTGAGTTTTGAATCCTTTCTTCACCAGGAATCATACCAAACACTTAGGTGTTGATAAATGTATTACAAAAAGACAAGTGTTTTGCTTTGAACAACAACGAAATTGCACAAATCTGAGGCTTTCAGCTAAAAGGAAGGTTCTTGTTTCTTAAGGTGTCAGTATTGTGTTTTTGTGGGTGGGAGAAGTATCGGATTGAAGATATCGTGCACCGTAAACAATCGATTGGTGCACCAGTAAAAACTTTTACCAGTAATAAAACTGTCAGTTGCGCAAGTACCATCCGAAATTTTCTGCGCAACTTTTGTGTTTCTTTTCTCGGTTTGAGTGTTTATTGTGCTATCATTCGCTGTATAGTAGTTTGGGGGAAACTTATCAGGCCAAAAAAGAATACAGACCTCCGTTATATTTCATTTCAACGACTAACCTGAGAAGTGAACGATTTTAAGAAACGAAATTCTGCACAACTGCTTTGTCCTTTATGCTTTTAAGTTTTTAATCCGTTGCTTTCCGCTTCAACCTTATGTTATCGAGTTTTATATTTCTAAGAGTAAATGTAAACTAGTGCGAAGGAATCGTAGTATATGCTGTGAAGTTATGCAGCTCAACATTCCTACATATTTAGCAAACAATGACAATAAACTGAAAGAAATTGTCAAATATCTGGCGTTCAGTTTATATCACATGGTATTCGTGCATATAATCATTTTGTTGCTGCAAGTTACCAGTTGCCATTTTATGTTTGTAGCTGCTGTAGGTGGGGGGGGGGGGGGGGGGGGGGGGGGGGGGGGGGGGGGGGGGGGGGGGGGGGGGGGGGGGGGGGGGGGGGGG
>JAOBYF010104448.1:0-11580 GCA_025403605.1 Parazoanthus darwini | reverse complement strand
CTCATAAAGACCTTTCCAATCGTACTTGTCTTTGATTGTACGTAACACTTGCCCCTCATCTTGATACACCTGCAGACGTGGCGCCGTCTTTGTCGAGTATATACCGACTCACGCATGCATGAATCAAATGCATTAGAAGCTGTCACCACTCTTCCCTGTTTATCAGCTTGTAGTTTAAACTCGTCGGTTATAAACTTCTCTGACGTCTATCTGTTGAAAAATAGTTAATATTGTGAACAGAGTTCCGTGAAACTGGTTTAAAATTGGACATGAACTGGAACACGGTTATTACAATAAGCAGCTTCGAAAGAGTTCTAAAATATCTTGTCCCTGCAAAAGTGTCAATGCTGTGTGTTTCGGCCAACTAAATTTTCCCAATCAACTATATTGCTTGTTTTCTTTCCAAATTTCAGGATGCAACGACGACTGAAGGACAATTTCGATACTCGAAGACGAACCACAAGGGTATGAATATAAAAAAAAGATTAATTTATACTTGTTTTGAAATAACTTTCAAAATTTTGAAAAAAGTAACTATTAGAATATAGGATCACATAGCAGACAGAACAAGTAGATTTTCACCGTGCGATTTGGCAAACTATTTACACAGATTTTCATATTTCTCATGTTTTTTAACTTTTTGCATTTAAATTTGGCATATGTTCTTACAAGTTAGTTTTGTAACAATTTTTCTTATATTGCCAGTTACAGAACTGTTTAACTGCGAAAGAATAACGAACAAATCTGGAGACGGATGACAGCAAAACGCAGTTCAAAGTATTTCCAGCTCGATTTGATCTATCTTAGTTAAATTGTAAGTATTTTAAAATGTAGCCTTCTTGTATTAAAAGAACAAGTGTTTTAAACTTTTAAACGTATTTTCGGAAACTGTATTTTTAGGAATCAATGTTTGGAGTGTTTTCGGTTGTTTTTGGAGCAATGTGAGCAACCGAGACAATTTTGTAACACTTTGTTTGTTTGGGAATAGGTTACGTGCACGTAAAATTGCTGTAAGTTAGTGCAAACGGCACAAAAATGTTTCCACGCCTCAGTTGTTTCTTTCTCGTGTCTTTAATGCACGTTTTGGGGCCGTTGCTATAGTGATATAGGGAAAATTTTCTTTTCGGCCTTCAATGATTTTCAAAAAGGCTTTTGGCTCTAATACATTTTTACTTCACAATAATATTAAACCAGAAGACCCTGTCAAAATTTTGTGGAACAAATCTAAAATAATAAAAAAACCCGAGTTGACTCGTGATGAGAAAGACAAACAGGCTCGCATTTATTCTCAGGTATAATGTAATAAATGTTGGCATCTCACCCAAGCCCGCGTTACAGGCGGAGAAAGAGATTAGGCTTAAGGTTTGTGATAACAGTCAGATGATAACTGACTTTGAGAAAAGGTTGAACACACTCTGCTTTGCCTAGGTGTTAGAGAGAAGATATCTGTTAATTTTATTTGCTTTGATACGAATACGGTAAACATCTAATTTAACTCGATTTTAGACATGTCAGTCTATTTTGGTTTTAGACATTTTCTTTAATAACTTTGTGATTAAATATATCCGGTAGACATGTGAAACGCATTCTGCGACAGCCGCTGTGCAGCTGTTAAAAGTACAGGAAGAAAATGTAGGTTTAACATTTATGATAACGCGAATAAAAGGATGACACTATCATGCTGAAAAAATAGAAAAACGATGATTTCTTTAAAACGTTACGTCAACAAGCGTAATGTAGAAACAAAAGCTGTAAAGCTGAAGAAACAGATCCAGATGTACTTATATACGGCTTTAAAACTATCACTTGTTATCTTGCTACTGTGAGACCAGCTTCGCGATGTTTCTTTTAGTGGTAATTGCAGTTTTTACTGCAGTTGTGGCAGGAGATGAAGAACAGTTTGCAATGGTAAGTGCACACGGGAGCTTAGTGTCTGGCATCGAATTGCTGTGTGCCAATTTAATTGTTTCGGAATTCCGTTGAATACCTTCCAACTGGAACTTTTCGATTAAACAAAAAGAGAACGCTGGGAAAAATGTACGGGATTAAGCCATGATAAAGGGGACACGGTTACTACTTTTAAAACTGTTGAAACCAAGGAAGTCTACGCTTCAACGTTTTGAGGCACAAATTTAAGAAAAAGAGACGCGTATCCTTTTTTTAAATTAGCGGGAAATGCGATTACTTTGTTAACAACATTTAAGACCGACAAGAAAAATTCCTTTGAAGGTTCTTAAAAAATTACATCACAATGTTACTTGTAAACTAACGATTCTGACAAAAGATATAACTTTAGCCAAATCTTTGTATATGTTAGGTATTTTTCTACGGACTTTGCCATAAATCTTAGGTCTTCCCAATAGGCAATGCAACGTCTAGGTTTTAACAGTAACTGCTACAGTATGAAATGCAATTAAGGTATATGTGCGTCGCTATCAGAATAGTGTACAGCAGATACAAATGCTTTTTGCGGTTGTACCTTCGCGAGTCCAAAAGAAATGCAAACTTGGTCAAGTGTTTCTTACGAAAATAACAAAGGTCATTCAATATTTAATATGTTGAGCACTCTATCAAGGAAGCTTGCGCAGGATCTTTGCAACTCCTTCAGTTGATCTAGTATGACGCTAGTCATTGCAATTTAGGAACCCCTAAAAAATTCCAGGCATCTTTCATGACAAATCAAAAATAATCATAGTAACCTAAAGTCACAACTAGTTAAGTGATCATCTTTTTGTCATTCAAATTCACAGAACTACCTCTCCCAGTTTCATTACCTTTCACCTTCAAGATCCGGAAATCACAACCCCAAAACAGCAATCGAGAACTTCCAACGCTTCTTCCAACTGCCTGTAACTGGTGAACTGGACAGCAGAACACTCGCGGAGATGCACAAACCGCGCTGTGGGCGGCCAGATGTCGAGGATGGGGGTGGCTCCCGGATCCGGTATGAAGATTTTGTTAAGGGTTGCTTTTCATTGCTTGCAGTTAAGATAATAACATTTTCAGATAGCTCACTTACTCACTCGCTCGCCCTCTGTTGTCTTTGTCGTTTTTGATGTCGTGGTTGTTGTATCTTGTTGTTAATACTGTTGCTGTTGCCGTTGTTGTCTTTGTCTCGGTTTTGGTCGTCGTTGTCGCTGTTGTAGTTGCCATTGAAATCAAACCAGGACTACTGCTATCCAAAGTTCTTTTTGTACAGAGCCACCAACTGACAGAAATCAAATTTGTAAAAGTGCTTAAAAAAGAAACTCTGTAAAAGAGAGCACCTTTGAAAGAGTTGCTGGTAAAATGATCTTTGTTATATAGACCTTACAGGTTTTACCGATTTTAGAGTTTATTTAAATTTTTAGTTATTATAGGTTTGAAGTGTTCTACTCGCTTTTCCTTTTTGAGAAAATTTAAGATAAATTGTTGTATATTTAAGAAAAATGAGACATCGAAAGTTACCATAAAAAAGCCTCTTTGGAAGCGGAAGAAAGTAGGTGTGTTTTATGACGTAAATCAAGCGGATAAACTAAAACTTTTGATAAGATAGTGTCCAGAAATAAGATATCAGTAATTTATTGGGGTCGTAAGCTTAGAAAACCAAAAGTAGCATCTAAAAGAATGCGTTATTTTTCAATCTAGTTATTTATTAAACTAAAGTTTTTGAATGCTTCTTGTGAACAAATCACAGGCGATATGCAACTGCAAGCAAATGGCGTCAAACAAGTTTGACGTGGTACCTCAAACCTGGAAGTGACCTTAACTCAGGAACCCAGGCAAACACGATTCAGCGCGCGTTCAAATATTGGGCGGATGTGACTCCTTTGAGGTTCAGTCAGACCAATGACCCAAGGAGAGCAAATTTGAAGTTAAGGTAAGTAGAGAAAAGTATACGGTAAGACGATTAAGAGTCGATATTGGAAGTATATAAGGAGATGGAAAACTTAGCCGAAGGTCTCAAAGCTCACGATCTGTTTATTTCAAGAAGACAAACCGTTCACAACTTAACCCTTAAACGTTTGTGCCTTTTTAG
Source organism: Parazoanthus darwini (assembly GCA_025403605.1). Classification (NCBI taxonomy): domain Eukaryota; kingdom Metazoa; phylum Cnidaria; class Anthozoa; order Zoantharia; family Parazoanthidae; genus Parazoanthus; species Parazoanthus darwini. The sequence continues at coordinate 7,562 of JAOBYF010104448.1, read as the reverse complement.
AAACACCAACGATGAAGATGGGAGGAAGGATCATTTGACAGTCCCCCCCCCCATGATTTTCGAAATGGTTACAGTCTTACAGATAAAAGCTGGCCATTTGGCTTGTAAGCAGCTGAACCTTGCTAACCACTTTCCACGAAAACAATAAAATCTTTATTAAGAACTGTTGCTATGGCAACCGTCACTGGACAACATATCCGCCATCTTGGCTGCCATCTTGGATTTTTCGAAAATTTTATATTTAGCAAATTTGTAGTAATTTCCTTGATTTTAATAGAAAACATGTGTTTATAGGCTCAAACTTATATTTTCACTAACTTAAGTCATTTCTGAAGTTTAAGTACATGCGTTTTGTCCTTATAAAGTTTATTGAGTTACTATTATCAAGTTTTGTATAATTTGAGTACGGTTTATCGCATGTGTTATTGACCTAAGTGTTTCGCTACTGTAGCTTTGGGTATGGCAGGCACGGTGGCGTACCTGGAGAGCGGGGTTGTAACTACCCGTTCGACAAACAATGGGGTGTGCTGGCACACGCGTTCTTCCCATCAGACGGACGTCTCCATTTTGACGAGGCAGAGAGCTGGAGTGTTGGTAGCGGTCGTGGTACTGACCTTCTTTGGGTTGCTGTACACGAGATTGGCCACTCCTTGGGACTGGAGCATTCCAATGTGCGTGGAACCATTATGTGGCCAACGTACAGTTACCAAGCAAACCTTCGCCTCCATAACGACGACATTCGGGGAATACAGTCTTTGTATGGTAAGACGGGAAGGGAAGTTTTTGCCTTTATTTTTCCTAGTGATGTAAACTTACCCACTATAAAAGACCTGCTAACCAGTTCTTGGGTTGCATGTGACGTGATAGCCGCCATGTTGGTGTACAATAACGATAGAGTTGCAATTATTTTCTTTTGTTATGTCCACCAACATGGCCGCCACGCCCTTTGTCTTTTGAGTCTCTGTGGATTAAGTGAAACCCAGCAATTAATGCACGCACTAGCCAAGTTGCGATTGTTGAACTGCTATATCCCTTTTGCCAAAAAATGTCGTAAATTTAAGCTCGAAAAAACACACGGTAAAAAATTATAACCAATGAAAGTCCCAAACGTTTTCTTGAGATTCGAAAGGTTTAATTGCCCCGCTAATAGCGAAGCCGGAAAATGAAGTCGCAGTTTTGACTAAATAACGAACTTGCCAAAAACAGCATTGTTTTTATATAGCACACTGCTATTAACTAATATTTATTTGACGAGGTTGAGCAAAATATTGTGATTTGTCAGTGGCAAGCAACAAAAATAACTTGTCGAAGACGAAGGCAGAGGCAAAAAATGGCTTGAGGGACACTGACAACATCAAAACATTTTGTGATCTTTTCTTCAATTGTACCCGCAAGGTCTTCTTCGGAAAACTGATGAAAGTGAGCCTCCATCATCGCTACGTTCAATATTATGCACGTTGACGGATATGTTCATGGACTGCACATGAGTCAAACAATATTTGCAGCAAACATTTAGTGCAAGATAATGCGCATGAGCAAACCTTTATTTGCAGGCAGATAATTGCAGGTGACACAGGGTCACTCAACCAGTCAATAGAAAAATGTTTTTAAACTGAATGATAATCCATTCTAATTGATAATGAACCGTTTATATAATAATTTTTATACAAGACCTATACAGGAATATGGGTATTGTACCTAAGTATTTGTATCAGGTTAAGTGATTTTTCAAAGGTTTTTCAAAGGGTACGGAAAATTTGAGGAGATTTTGTATGAAAAGTATAATTACTTTTATTTAAAAGTTATACAAATGAAAGTTTTGACCAGATCAACAGTATTTAGGAATATGTGAATTATTGTAAGAAAGGACGAAATGATTGGGAAGATTGGCTAAGAAATTGTGTTTACCAACAGGTAGCGGAGGAGGAGGAGGAGGAGGAGGAGGAGGAGGAGGCGGCGGCGGTGGTGGTAGGTGGAAATCTTATTTTCTCCTCTATTTTTTCTTATTATCGTTTTTTTTACTTCTCTTTCCTCTTTGTCGTTGTATTTATTTTCCTTGTGTTCTTTGTCTTGTTTTTCCTCTTTGTTTTCGTTGTGTTTTCCTATTCCTCTTTTTCCCTTTACCTGTCTCTCTTCTTATTCTTGTTCTTGTTCTTTTTTTCTCGTTCTTGTTCTTTTCTTGTTCTTCTTGTTCTTGTTCTTGTTCTTTTTCTTCTTTTTCTTCTTCTTCTTCCTCTTTTTCTTCTTCTTCTTCATCTTCTTTTTTATCTTCTTCTTGTTCTTGTTCTTGTTCTTGTTCTTCAGATCAGGTTTAGCAGATAGAAAAACAGTATGATTTGTAAGTAAGGGGAGTATAGTTCGGTCTAAAATCGTACGGCTGATAATGATATTGCACGATCACTTATTTTTTAAAATAGCCAACACCTTGTCAAATTTAGGAAATACATCATTAAATATATACCAGCAAGTGCGACCTACACCACGGATAACAAGTTCACGGTTTCATTCACATGATGCACAAAGCACGAAACTATAAACAGCGAAATTATATGTTTAATAACCAAACAAGTACTTATCAAGAAGACATAAATAATGAATCGCTTGAAAAAGACAAAAGAAAAGTTGTAACTCAATTATTATAACTCCCTGAAAAAGATTCATAGGAGGGATCGAAAATACGGATGGTGTTAATTCAATGCAATATTTATACATATCGGTTTTAACCCTTAAACGTTAAAACCAAAAAAAAGAAACAACAACGTTGAAGGGGAGGGGGTCTTTTGAGGGTTCATTTGACTTCCAAGGATTTTAGAAATGGTTGCAGATGAAAGCTGGATATTTGGCATGTAAGCAGTTTTAGCCTTGCTAATTACTTTCTATGATAACCTTTAAGTTTTTATTTAGAACTGTTGCTATGGCAGCGGTCATTGGACAACATGTCTGTCATCTTGGTCGCCGTCATGGATTTTTCGAAAATTCTATTTTTAGCAAATTTGCAGTAAATTTCCTTGATTTTGATAGAAAACATGTATTAATGATCATAAGATGGATACTTGTTTCCAATCAGAAACTATGAAACGGGGAAGGAAACACAGAAAAATAAGCATACTAAGCTGATTTCGAACTTAAGGCGCGCGCCCGTTTCCAATGCCAAGCTGAAAGAAGATTATGCTCTGATCTTCTATAAAACGCACCAAGGCAGTATTCACTGGTATGAAACAGAGAAAAAACATGGCGAAAGGAAAAACACAAGAGCGCAAACCACGAAGCGGTGAAAAGCATCATATTTTTTGTTGTTGAAGAGAGTAGTGTTTCTTATGATGGTTAGTATTTGTACTACTAACAAGCTTTCTCGTCTTCTTCCATTGCAAGGTGGATCATGCAGTGACAGGGACCGCCGCTGTGGAGGTTGGACATCGTACTGCAGGAGCAACGCCTACGTAAGGAAAAACTGCAAGAGAACCTGCGGGAATTGTTAGTGGTTGGTAAGTAGTGCTTGTAAAGAGCTTTTTAGACTCTTAATAGGCTGGTTAAACCATTTGATCAATTGCTGGACTGGGATGGGGATTACTTTGTTTTAATCATTATTTATTTCCACCTATTTACATAGTCCCCTTGCTAAGTACACGAATAATTGATGAAAAAGAAACCAAAAGAAACCAAAAAGACCAATAAGCTAAGAGAAACGTATAGGATTAAATTTGACAATGACTGGAGACTAAAGTATTAATAATAGTGACTGGTGCATTTCATATCAGGCTAGCGGCAATTGCTGATAATGATTGTTCTGACACGTGAATTCAGTTTTTATAAATTCAGATTCCATTTTCTTCGTCAGGGATTGATGTCTTTTGTATAACAACTCATGCAACAAAAAAATGGGAAAAACTTACCGTTCTGTACGAAAACTTAGACAGAGTTCTCAATTTTCCGAATCACTGTAATAGCGAATAAGCGTGGTGCGGAATGTTTTAAATTGTGCAAGTAGTTTTAATTTGAAAAGGGACTGGTATTTTGATGAATTTAAAATAAAAAGACAGTTTCCTAAAATTGTTTCAGCTGCTACATGCTATATATTTTCTGTTTTTCAGAACGGTGTATTGTCCTCAACGTCATAAGTTCTCACAGTTATTTTTGTTTCATGAGTTGTTAGGGAACGTTATCGAGATTTTAAAAGCTTGTAATGTCTTTGTCATTGATTAACCAAGCAGCATGTTTAACGTTTGTCGGCACCTCACAAAAATAACAAAAACTAAAATAAGATTCATCATAAGACATAATATTTATAAATTATTGTTATCCTTATTATTAATAAGTGATATTAATATATAGTAATAATAATAACAATGAGTTCATATATTAAACGTACTCTTGACAAAAACGATGCTCTTGATAGAAATCAAAGCAATTCGCAATTGCAGTTTGGAGGGGGAGGGGAGAGGATATGAGAAAACTGATATGGGATTTCCAGCCACTAATGTCTTAATCTATTTTGCAAAAGCAAAGATACTGCTAAAAATAATCGTAAGTAACGTGTAATATCTAACGTTTGTGTGCTTAGAAATTTACATTTGTTCTCCCTGTTTTCATCTCCAGGTGTAACAAGTTGACAGGGAAGATTCAAAGCCCAAAGCTTCAAATAAACATTCATCAAAGAAACTTCGGTTGTTTTGAGTGTATCATTTCGTACCAGGTCGTAACCTGAATCTTTGAACCTAGAAAAAGAACTAAAAACCTTCATAATCATGTCATCAAAAAAGCTTTTTTTAAGTTCTATTTTTATTCAATTTTTTCTTTTTTTGCTGTTTTCATGATAACTGAAGTCGAGCTTTCAAAAGTTTAACCTCAGATTCAACAAGTTACACAATTCCAATTTTTAATTTTCTTTGTTTTCATGAGGTCACATTATGATCGTTTTTTTAAGTTTTACAATTTGAGTAGCTTATTCCAAAACTAACTTGCGATATTTTAGCTGTTAGAACCATTTTTGACATGTGCAAAACAGCAAAAAATGAAAAACAAAATACTTGCTTGTAGCGGCCGCATTTTGAAAATCAAAATGCATTTCACTAATCATATGTCATTAAATTGCTGATTTTTGGATCTTTTGCTCTAAACAGACGGAAGAGAAATTTATTCAACCAAGTGTTTGTGTTTATAAATAAACGACTGCAGTTTGACGGTACAACCACACAAAATGTCAGAAATACTTATGTGGTACTACAAAACATGTATAATGATTAATGAGATCAGTTAAAAAATCAGCTATTCATGCAAAAACACGCTTGGAATGTGTTCCCCAATGAATTTCGATAAAGTGACCAAATTTGGTGGCTATATCTTGAATATCAAGAAAGTTATCGACGGTTGAACGGGCGCGGGCACTTTTTGCCTCCCCCCTCCGGGTAAAATAGGGTTAAACCAAAATTAACAAAAGTGACCATAATTGGAAACTAAGGAAGGTCGTTTTAAAGCCTATAAAACTTGTATTTTAAAAAATTCAAGTACGTCCCCATTTTGAAGTTAATCATGCAAAAGAAAAAAAATGCAAAAATAAGGTCTAAACTTATGTTTGTCATGGCAACATCTTAATTGGTAATGTCTTCAAATGATCGCAAACGTCTATGCTATAAAATTTGACAAAACGTCATCTTATTTGGCGTCATTTTCTATATCCAGTAGGAAGAAATTTTTTAAAACCAAGTGGGACCGCAACCCTTCCCCTCCCGCCCGGAAAAGATTAACGTGCTAACCAAAATCTGTTGGTTCTTGTTTATTTTATTTTATTAGCTTTTTCTCAGAAGGGAGAGGGATACTGGTACCGATCTTTATTAGTTAGCACTGTATGCCTTCTTTCTTTAAAAGCCAGGAATCTTTGATATGAACTTTAGAAAAAAATTATTTACGAGAAGGAAAATGTAGTGGAATTGGTAAGTTAAATTCTGAAGGACTTGTTTTTCCAAAGACGAAATGTTTGTTTTACAATGTTTTTCGTAGCAAAAACTTATACACGATTCTGATCTGTTGATTTAGCTTTCAAGTTTATGTTCAGTTGTGACACCATAAAATGCTCGGAGACATGTCTAAAGAATCTTATCAACACACCTCATAAGTACATCCCAGCTGCGTTGGCGTAGCTGTGTTAACAGACAAGGTGGGACAAAAATACAAGTCCCTTTCCTCTGTATTTTCTCATAACGAATGACCAACCCAAAAAGACATGAACTGTGTCAACAGTATTTTGCTTTTCTCTGCTATCACTGTATTTGTAGCGGGGAATCAGTTGGAGAAATTTGCTGTGGTAGGTATTAGACATAAGTAGTCTCATGGTTGTTTTTTTTTTGTTCGAGGGCAACGCCGAGATAAATAAGGCTATACTGACGTGAAAATGGAGGTGGTAAACGGAGCGTGAAGGAGAAGAGTCCTTAGGGCGGATTTAATTTGTGCATAGTCCCCCAGCAAAATTTAATATTAATGTTCTAAAAAGTTATATCATTTTATCAATGTAATATAATCTTCCCAATGCAAATTCAAAGGAGGCATTTCCCACAGCTGCCTTAATACTGGCCACACAAAGAAAAAAGTTCGTAGTGCCAAATCAAACAAGCTTCTGGTATTAACATCATTCATATAGGGATGATAAAAACGATGAGTTTGCGGTTTACATGGTGCTAAAACAAAGAATGCCTTGAGTTATAATAATAAATTTAATAATAATAATAATAGTAGTAATAATAATATTATCAATGATAACAACAACAACAATAATAATAATAATAATAATAATAATATTAATAATAATGCTATTCCTACTTAAGAAATAACGCCTACCATTGTCTTTTCAACATCGAAACCTTCAGCAATATCTCAACCAGTATCACTACATCTCGCCGTCCAGATCGGGAAACCATGATTTGCAAACTGCCATTAGGACTTTTCAAACGTTGTTCAGTCTACCAGTAACTGGTAAACTGGATAGTCGGACAATCCAGGAAATGAGCAAACCCAGATGTGGCCGACCAGACGTGGAAAATGAAGCTGGTAAGTGAAATACGTTGTTTAAAACAAACACTTTTCCGTTGGGATCCCGTTTTCGATGGCTAAACATTTTTAATCGTCAAAACTATTTAGTTATTTTTTTCAAATAAATTGCCATGTTACTTAGTTGGTAATTTTCCGTTAACAACAAAAAGCAAGATAGGGTTGCTTATGGAAGTTTAATTTAAACAATTGATTCAATGGGAAACAGCAGAATAGCAGACAGTTTGTCTGAAGACAAATAAAACCAATCAAAAAATACACGCGTGCAATTAAAAGCCGTAGTTTTGAGTTTAAACAGCCTACCCCTTGCAACCTGATTTACCGGCTTGAACGAAAGCCTTAATTTTACTCCAGATATACCTCTTTGGGCATAATCCATTGTAGCCATATTACTATTGATGCGACCACTCTAAACGCAGATCTCTTGTGATATTTATGTCTATATTAACAGTATTTTCCGCTATCTTATGCTGACTGATTTCGTGTGCGGTTATTGGTTGGTTTCAGGTTCGTAAGTAGCC
>JAOBYF010104447.1:0-19343 GCA_025403605.1 Parazoanthus darwini | reverse complement strand
GTATGTATTGTATGTATGTATGTATTTATGTATGTATGTATTTATGTATGTATGTATTTATGTATGTATGTATGTATGTATGTATCTATCTATGTATGTAGGTATGTATGTATTTATGTAGGTATGTATCTATGTATCTATGTATGTAGGTAAGTAGGAAGGTATGTATGTATGTATGTATCTATGTATGTATTTATGTAGGTATGTATGTATGTATGTATGTAGGTAGGTAGGTAGGTAGGTATGTATGTATGTATGTATGTATCTATGTATGGATGTATGTATCTATGTATGGATGTATGTTTGTATGAATGAGTTGGCTCCTAATTCCTCTGATTCGACCTTCTGCCAACACAGTTATTTCAAAAGAGTGTTTACTCTGACAAAGGGTAAACGCTCGAAACGTCAGCTTTGTACCCAGGCTTACAACCCATGTTGATCAAACCACACATTTAAAATAATGATCTGCGATAAACAAAATAGTCAGATCTTAAAGCACCAAGGGAACTCCAATTTCACAAGTTTGATTTAATTTATCAAAATTACTTAGTTTTATGCTTTGCTGTTTTCGTTTGTATCGAGTACCGTCAGCGGATGGTAGGTACATATGGCCCTTTGCAAATGCCATCAGTATTTGAAACAGCTATATACTGATATTAAGGGTGCGTTCGTTTGGGCCTAATTCCGGAATAGGAATACATGGATTTTTTTCTGATCTGGACTGTGATTGGCTGAAATCATTTTCAGGGATGATAATCCATTTAATCTTATTCCAGAATAGTCCCAAACTAACGCACCCTAAGTCTCCATTGTTTTCACCCAATTCATGCATACCCTCAGCAGAGTGGGGTTGACCGTGCCAGTGAAGTGACCCTGTGTCCCAAGTCCGCTGACCGGCAGTCCCCTTGAACGCAAAGTTTCGGCTTGCTCCAAATACGCCTGCAAATCAAGCAAGTTACGTAAATCATTTTTTAATAAAAGATAAACAGTTTTAAGACTAAAGCGTTCACAGTCTGCTAGTTTTCCCGTCACATACAGTGGTTGGCATTTAGATGAACACAAAGTGGTTCAAAGTTTCTAACTTTAAATCGGTCTCTTACAGCCATGCTTGCAACACAGCAATCTTTTTAACCGAAGTGAGTGTTGTTGCGCATGGGCTATCCCAACGAGGTCAGTTATCTTTCGAGACCTCGATGATGTGTATCTGCATGGCTCCCATTTCTACCCAGCATACGAGTTTCATCATAAATAGGAATTTTCTTGGTATAAGCCGAGAAGGTCTTGGCAAACTACTGGTATATAATCAAATACGATACATGCTTGGAGCCAATGTTATTTGTCATGCTGAAAGAAAACAAGTGTTTTAAAACCTTTTTTTAAAAATAAATAATAAGCACTGTTCTTTTTTACAATTGTGATTTGTTTATGAGCGGGTTGTTTCCGCGTTTTCGCCTTTCTGACTGCCAGTCTTTTGCTTGTTTGTTGGTTGGTTTGCTCAACAATCAGCCTGCTTTTAGACCTTTTGTATGTGTCACTACGCTACAAATCACTTTAGCAGTCTCGGTTCTTACTTGAGTTAACTGGCCATCTTCTACTACATCAAAGTCGTTTAAGAATAATTTCGCTTTAGGATCCAGCCCTGCAGCAGTGCTGAACATCCATTCACGAATCTTTTCTCCTCCCAAACGTTCAGAGAAAAACGAACCGTGAAGCATTTCGTTGTTTACGTCCCAGTGTTCAAACCTGGGGAACAAATGCCTCAGTCAGTGAGCAGGAAGTCATTTCACCACGTACATGGCAGAGTGAACGAGGTGCAGTTTTGGAGATTAATGTTGTGCTGTCCGAAAAACAAAACTAAAAACTCACCAAATCTAACCTATTTTAGATTCCTCTGGCTGGGAACTCAATCCAGTAAATTGTTCTAAGTTGTAAATTCTAAAATGTCTCGATTTAACATCATGCCAGCAATTTAAAAACTTGGAACATTGCAAAGGAAGAAGAAGGACAAAAGCTTTCATAAAATGTTGGAAAAGTTATTGCAATTACGTAGTGGTACGGTTAAGTAAGAACTGTAAGCAGACGGGGGAAATCTGTTACTCAAATACGGTGACTATGGAAACTTATTAAATAGTTTTGTAATAAGGTTTTGGAAAAGCTCAAAATCAAAGTTCTATAATTTTACATTGAATGCTTCTTTAGGTAAATTATTGTCCCCAATTTGTATTAACATAGCCTCCTCCGTAGGAAACTCTAAAGTGAAATATGAAGCAGATAGGGCGAATTGATGGTTATCGTAGGCTAATGTATGGTTAATGAGGGTGAAGGAAGGGACGAGCGGAAAGGCGGCGAGTCGAGGACTGAGGTGCATTCCTCTTTTTTCGCCTCAATCTCCTTCACCCTCATTAGCCATACATTAGCCTACAATAACCATCGTTAACCCTATCAGCTTCATATTTCACTTTAGAGTGCCTGCGGAGGAAGCTAGTACTAACAATAATGTGGCAAGCAAACTTAGTTTGATTCCCAGTTTCTTACATCCCAGTGTAGTATGTGATGAGACTTTTCATCCTTTGATTAAGAAGATCTTTCAAATCACTGGATTTTCCTGACGTTACCCACCAGGGTTGTTCCTCTTCCAGGGCCCAAAATATACAGTGTCCACGGATTTTAATACTGAGGAGTAATTAGAAGAACGTTTAATGATTTTCATGTGCTCAATAAGTAAAAAACGGATATTTTTTCTAAAACTCTCAAGGAAGCTCTCAACACTCCTTGTGTCATGGACATATATTGAAGTAATACTGGTTCGTCCATCAACAACAACTGAGGATGACACGCTGCCGCTGACCTGTCTTATCGGTGCCACCGCAGCAATAGAGACAGACAGTGTGATAGCGCACCATAACTTGCTGTTGGAGGAAGACCAGTCAAAAGTAAAAAAATTCCTTCAGTGAAATCACCTTTCCTGCGTTTTGTAAAACTTACTAAGAGAATTTGTCCAGTGTGATCTTAACCTATGCAGCAACCGCAAATAGGAAAAAGAAAGGAGAGGAGTGTAGAGCCGGGAAAAATGGGACTGGGGAATAAAGATAATAAATTTGTGGCCCTCAACTATTCATGTTTACACGCCTAAAAAAACTACAAATATTATACTATAATTGAGCTCTTACTGAATTCCAATGTTAAACCTAAAAACTACAAATATGAAACATTTTTAAATATGTTATATTATTTCTTAAAAGAAAGAAGTAAATGCAATTAATACAATTGTAACTACGGATACAAATAAACCAAAGGTAATTGTTTTTTTGGGAAAAGGTTCATACAGAGCAAGTTTAAAGCCATTAAGCAATCTTAAGATTTGCATGTAAACTGTTCTACAGCTAGTGGCCGTTACAGTGAATGATTTTCAATTTAGAGTTACGGGATTAAAATAAGGGCAAACAAAGTTATAGTTTGAAAGTGTGCATCAGAAGTCAGATTCATTGAAGAAATTAGGTATGTTAGAACCATTTGTTGAATTCTCTTGAAAGCATCGAGCGTTTAGCGATCTCAGCTCCGTTGTGATGTGGAAAGCAGTGTAACTTACTAAACAAAAGAAGCGAAGAGGATCTTGGCTCAGTGTCAAGCAAGTACCATTTGAGCTTCTCTCGTCTGCAGTCGGACAATTCTCAATATGTTGTCTTTACCACAGGTAAGCCAAACGAAATATAACTCATATAAGGTCGTTTCACAGCACACAAAAGGGAGGAAAAAAAGCTTCCTTTCCTCTCCATTTCCCAAACTTTTTTCTCCTTGAAACGTATAAAACAAAAGGACGTTTTAACCCAATAAAGTGATTTTCTTGTAACTTTGTAAACACATTAAGGACCATTGAGGATATGCATAATGTACACCTAAGTAACGCTGCTATTTTCATTTTCATCATCATCGTCATCGTCATCATTATCATTGTCACTGTTATTAATGTTCTTTTCCAGTCCAGACCAGAAAACATATATTATTTCCGTGCAAGGAACTTACCCTCGTGATTTTAGCATCTTTATTGTCTTGTCCGCCTTTTTGTGATGTATCTCATCCTATGTTTGATAAGAACTTGAGATCATTTAAATAAATCTTTCTGATCAGGTTTTCCGGATAATATAGTAATCCAAAATGATTTTTGGGGGGTAGCTATTGACGGTTTTGAAATGTCCTGCATAAACATAAATTGCTATATTGTCTTGATTCCTCAAGAGAAGATATTTAGTAAACAAACCCCTTTTGGCGTCTGCACGGTCTGTCGGATGATATCCTGCTTTCGGCTGCAAGGTTATCAGAAAAACAAACTTACGTCCCGAGAAACAAAATGTTGAGGGCAAATGTGATGTTTGGAAGACCACCTCTTGCAGAATATCACCCCATTGACCAGTGACCTTCTAAGAGGTTTATCAGTTTACTAACCTAACCGAACGAAGAGCTTTCATCAATTATCATGTTACCAGTTCACAGGGAGCTCTCACGTGTAAAATGTAAACTGGTAGATTCAAGTTGTTTTTGTTGTCCACTGTGTCCTTGTACTTTGTCAGGTTGTTGTTGTTATTGCTGCTGCTGCTGCTGTTGTTTTTGTTATTGTTTTAAGTTAGGTATACAATAGTTTCTCAGTCTCTTCAGCAAGCCTTCTCCCGAGGCAATTAAGGAAAATCGCCACCACAGATGAAGAAGGACACCAAAAACACACGAGGAAAATAAAAATTCATTTAAGAAATTTTCCGGTAAACATCGAAACTTACATTTGTTCTTATAAATTTCACTCAGCGCCACAACGCAACCAACACTAATGGGATATGGGTTTCCTAACAGCAACAACGGTCTAGTAGGAAAATCGTGGCCATAGCGGCATAACCGTTCGGTGCTTTTGAACAATTCTTTAAATACTGCATGCAGAACTTGAAATGTCAAAGTCGGCCCAAATCCAGTGGGAAACTATGATTATATCTTCCCATCCAAAGGCTGCATTGTCGTTTGCCAACTAGATCTGTTTTTCCGGTTATATTTTCCCAACTTTTGATAGAGCTTCCAAACCTGGCTTCTGCACTGCATTTGATTTATTCGTAAGGGTTTTTTTTGGCATTTGACTTACTCCCCCGCCCCCCCTTTCAATTTTCTAAGGGTGTGTCACTAAGAAAGCACGCGCCCCACAATGAAATTCGCTTCGTATTAAGACTGTTCCGTATACTGTACCTTACTTACTTTTACTCGCTTTTTGTTTCGCTCATCGACTGACTGCCACGAGGTTTCCGAGGGCGAAACATTTAGTGCATGCAAGACTAGAAAACAACTATTACGACCTTTTTAGATCCTTTTCCAAAGCTAAAATTGTAATAAAGTTTAAACGCAATTTGCCATTCTTACGACAAGGACGATAACTGAAAAGAAACTTCTAAAGACAAAACCTAACCTATAGACTTGCTTTCATTTGTGAGTCACCACAATTAGATCCAAAGAAATGCCTCTTAAACCTAGAGTTAAAAAGTCCGTTAAAACGACAAAAATGTTTTCGCCAGTCAATTCTTGGATACTCAAACTAACTATGTGTAGAACTAGAAGAAAAAAACTCTTCGAATGAGCAAAACTCAAGCTGCCTGTATCAAAGGACTCACCAGTTTGGGTTCGAAGTGTTTCCATTTGAGTGCATTCTCCAACACCGACCATTCAAAGTTATCAAAGAAAAACTTGCGATACTTTTCGTGAAGGATGAAATGAAATTCGTTAACTGCAGCTCCGAAACCAAAGTGGTGTCTCTTCTGCTGCACCTACGTTCAAAATAACATAAAAAATATTTTATAAAGATGTATTTAGTGCCTGCTCATTGTAGTGGAATCACAAGGATATGTCTAGGAAGAGAGGAAACACTTTCTTTCACGAGAGACCGAGTATCCACGCAGAACATCTTTTTTAGTTTCATTCCTGAGAGGATGAAAATTGGAAAGTTGTATGCTCAATCAACAATGCCGAACTAAAAAATGTTAAAGGTCAATGCTGCCGGTTCAAAACAAAGTTTTTAATACCTGCCGGAGCAGCAAAAGATTCTTCTTAAATTTGTGAGGCTTGCTCACGCGAAACTGTTGACGATTCATACGTCACTACTTTGTGCTTGCCCTTGTTCTGAAGATGCTAAAACGGTAAAGAAATCAAACGGTTTAAACGGTGCGCATCATGGCTTCGCTGATGTTCAGGTGGTCACACCACAACCTTTCTGCCCATTCTTTTGAAACGTTTGCAACGATAAGATGTATTTCAAACAAACAGAAACGGGCTGGGTGTGAACTAAATAAGTAACAATGAAAGTGCTCTTACTCTACTTGAACAATCTTGCATAAGCGAACAACATGAAATAGTTAGGGATTTTAATACCTTGAGTTTCATATCTTTAAGCTTGTCAGCAGGGTACGCAGCTCGTGGCAGGTGAACTCTGCAGAACAACAACATGCGGCTAACACTGTTCACCTCACCAAGGGTGCATTCTAACATGATTGATGAAAATTCATGCCAGAATAACCATCAGAAGAGAAACATCCTGAACGGAGAAACTGAATGAACTGTAACATAAGCACAATTGGAGGGAACCATTCTAGCCAAACATTTCGGATGTGATACGCCGCAACATTAACACAAAATATGTTCAACCTCTGGCAAACATTTGAACAAACGAAGAACAAATAGAGATTTATCAAATTTTATTCACAAGCCATTGCGAACACTTGCTTTCCCCTTTCCCTGCTACCTGTTACCGCAAGAGTAGGGCTTTAATTTGACGTTCTTCTACCCCTGATAACACCCAGTAATCAAAAACATTTGGATTATCTTTTCATTCTTACATCTATAAACAATATATATTTACCAAGCTATGTTGTAACAAAAATACGTAGTAGAAAAATTAAACAACGTGGAAGAATCTGGACCAACCTTACTATGACGTCCCTCTTCCGGTACTTGTTGATTAGAACGTCTGTATTGGCTCTCCATTGAGGATCCTGATACAACTCGGTAAGATATAAGTCATCTAATACAATATCAACCTCACTTTTAGGACCTTTGAAATATATGAAAACGTACTTGTAACCTGACTTCGATCGAGGTAGCTGAAAGTCTGTGCTCCAGTGGACCCATCCGTTATCTGCAAGTGGTCAAGGTATTGCTGTTTGGCACAAAGAAGTTATAGTGCAACATTACTGGAACTAAGAGAATTTTGTTCTTCCTCTTTTAAAAAACTCAAGTTTATATTTTTGGTGGAAGATTTAAAATAACCCTGAATATGAGAGTTGGTGTTACAACTACTAGATCTTTTCTTAGTAATTTTAGTTTTCAAAAGCGTTCAGCACAATTGTCAGCATAAACAAAGAGTGCCAAGTCTTAGTAATCCCATAAAGACACTCTGTTTCGCAGCAACCCAATGCCCTAGTTCATTCCCACCATAAGACTGAGTACAGCCAACGTTCTGATTGGTTCATTGCCAGAATGTAAGAACGCAGCCATTGGTTCATGCCCGATCTCAACAAACAAACATCAATCAGGGTTTTATGTGAACTGTTAAGTGTTATTACTCTTACATAATCCTCTACTTAGTTTTGTAAATCATTTTACCTTATTTTAGTATTTATGCTTGTGGATATAAAGAGTTTGTGGCCCTGAATTTTATTTCCCATAACTCAAGGTAATTTAAAGGAACATAACATTTTTTTTGCGTCCAAGCTTATATATGACAAGAAAAATAAAAAGTAATTCATGGTTTATCAGATCATTAACTGACTGTTAATGGCATAATCGCTACCTTCGTTTTCCAGTTAACAAACCAATCAAAACATTCAAAACAACGTACGATTGTGATCAAGAACTGTCAGGAACTTCGGAACTTCGCGTTTTTTATTTGCTTATACTGTCAGCAATGTTCGCTTTGGTATAATTTTAACCTTCATTTATCTATATTGTTATCAGTGCTCTTTTTGGTACAACACATTTAATAAAATTACAAACCATGAGAGTTCTTGGTCCGTTTTGCCAGCAGAATATTGTTCTCTTTGTTCCTGTCGCGTTTTAGCAACCTGATCCACAGTTCCAAACTGTGAATATCACTGGTTTTCTGAGGATCCAGAAGTTTTGTCCATCCAACGAACTTGTACACCGCACCTGGTTTAACCCTTCTGCCTTGCAACGCAATGAAACGAACGAGTCAATAATATTAAAAATAACAGTAATAACAATAACAATAACAATAATAATAATAATAATAATAATAATAATGAGTTTGTTTACTCAGCAGGGACAATCAATTAGCGTGAGCTATGCTCCCTGGAGGCCCTGCTTGTTAACAAAGGCTTAATATTAGTAACAAGGAACACTGTCTTTCTCAGAACAGCAACCCTCTGAAATAGCCTCGAATCCTTGTGCGTGTCTCGCTGTTTGCTATTTTGCTTAGAATATTTAGTTAACAAGTCATCTTTTTTGCGTAGGAACAGTTCATGTTTAACCAGGCTAATAAATCGTGAAACACAGGCGAATGTAAAGCAAAGGTGGGAAACAAAGTACTCGTCTTTATTATAATGATTAGTACAATGCAATGAGAAGGAACTGAAAAACATCCAAATATTAACTAAAGCGATATACTTACCGATATACTGTCCAGGACCAGACCATTGTGCCAAACGATTAGAACAGATACCGCTGAATATACCACTGTGGGTATCCTTAATATACCTTGATATCAGACCTCCGCGGGGGTCGTTCGTTTCCCCTTGGCAGCTCCACCCTTGAATGGGGTCACTTGCCAGCGGCTCCTCGAAACTGGGGTTCTTCAAAACGTTGGAGCCTACTGGCGCCGGCAGATAATCTGACAAGTGCAAGAACAGTTGTACAATTAGAACCATCATGCAATAAGGAGCTTAGACGTGGTAAAACTGAATAAGAGTGAATATTTGTTGCAGTGGGCGTTTGCGTCACTAGTACTATGAACAGGGAACTATTTACATTAGCGTGGTCTGAGATTCCTAAAGATACACCGGCTTGTAAAGTAGAATTACAAATGTCGAGACGATTAGGTCGGGGTGGCAGAGCCTTTTGTAGGGCTGGAAACGAGTTGCATCAACTAGAAACAGGTCGGAGATGTCGAGGACATTGAAGTCACCAAGGATTGCAAGACGGGGTACTTGAGACCGGCGAAATGAGTCTAATGTATCACCTACGTAATCAGCACCTTGCTTTGTCAGGAGGATTGACCGTACGCCATAATACAGACGATGACACACAAATTGAATCTCGGTTGCAGAAGTACATCACCAACGATTTCGTTTCCATAACGAAGGTTTCTTTGTTCAACAACGTGATCGGTCACACGATCCAAAAACATCCCTTTCAAAAGGCAGAACGACTCAGCAAACCCCACGTTTGTTTGTATGTGGGTATGGATTCAACCCTTCCGCCATATAACACAACTTACTGCAATACATTTAACACAACCAGAAGCTACTGACACAACCTAGCTAGGTTGAGTGTCATGCGATATTTTAAACATTATCATCATCATTATCATCATCATCATCATCATAATGATTATTGCTATAATAATAACTAAAATAACAACAATAAATATATAGTTTCTTGGAAAGCGCGTCTAATAATCTCAATGCGTTTACAAGCATAATGTATCAATTTAGAAATTTACATATTTTACGGCAAACATACATAGATATTCTGTGTGGCGGTTGTTCTCGTTACAATTAATAAATTGAGCTGCCTGTGCAAAGCTTATGAACAATTGTCTTTCTGATAAAAGAGAGTGTTAAGCCGTATCGCTGCTTGCTATCAAACGCACCTCCGTAGCGTTTCTCGTCTATGTCTGATAGCCGAGGAAGCTGCTGAATGGGATTCACCTGACCTCGGCCGAGAGAGACTGGACCTTGAATTAGTTGCTGCCCTCCATATATAGAGTCAAACACATCTGATATGAAGTTCCTTTTCTCCCCTTCCTCACTTAACTCGTCAGAGCCACTGCCTAGAATTGAGGTAAAGAGTATTCAGCACGATAGGTCAGTGGAGCGGCCTTAGATCGTTGCAAGTCCAATGCCCGGAGGTACTAAACCTACTGTTGGTACTAATGTGCGACCCGGGTTACAAAATATAATGAGCTCAATCCTGTTATTCATCCTTAAATTATACTCTATTTCGTAGGCTTCTACTTTTAAAAAAGTAAAAATTTATCATTTTTTTACAAAGCGTCTACTTTGTTTAACAGCAGCTAAAATTTTGGGACAATGCTAAAACCTGGAACGAGGAACGGAAAATAGGGAACGGTCAATACGAGTCGAGGAACGGTCAATATTTACAATATTTGCGGTGATGCTTGACGTTCTTAACTGTCCAGCCTACGGGGAACTTTTAGATTGTCCCACCTCCAAACTCATATTCAAGTCATATTGTCCGTTCCACGACTCATATTGACCGTCCCGTTCCTGGTTTTAGTATTAAACGTCTCTGAAATTTGCAAAAATAAAAATAAAACCCCGTTATTTAGCACCCTGCTATCTCAGGGGACTTAATCATTCGCTTCAGGAAAAGAGTAGGGTAGTCCCGGTGTTGCAATAAGAGCCACATGGGAGAGTACGTCCTATGGATCTCAATAAATATAGTGCCTTAATTTTGCTTTTACCTAACTTGCGTTGTATACATTGCAGCCCCGTCAACTATATTATACCATTCGCGTAATTCCCATTTCAGTTCCGTCGACCCAGTCAACCTTGCAGTATACCGAATCCATTAAAAGTACCTTCTATGCCGGTTTCCCAGTTAAGTCTCTTCATTAATGTTAATGTTAATGTTGGGTAAAACAATGTTATCCTTGACAACAGCTATAGTTCGGAAAATAACAATAGCCGTGAGCCAGAACTGTAGGTAATATGGAGAGTCGCTTTTCATTGGTTCATACGAGCTCTTTTGTCAACATCGTCGATTGTTGTATATCCGAATCCCTTCAAACAACAGCTTTTCTTGAATTTCCCTTGCATGGATATTCTGTTTCTGTAGTTTCCACATCTCGATGGTTTCTGACTGAACATTGTCGTTCATTACATACGGCTGACTAAAAGGAATCGCTGTTCCACACTGATTCTGAAACGTTCTATAATATCATCCTCAACTCTTTCGCAATTTCCTCTCTCAAAAAAACCTTCGTTTAAAAAGATATTCTTTTCTCGCATTGGAATTTCCAGGTTCGTTTACATTTCGTGGCACCCTCCTCACATGCAACGTTCAACTCTTGAAGAATACCAAGGCCACTGTTGTTCGATACTCGAATCAAATTAGGTTTTTCAAATCGAGCCTTGATTCGAGAAGTCTGTTTTTCGATTTAAATTTGAGAAGCTCGAACAAAGAATGAATTCAAAATTTGAACAACAAAACCAAATCTTGATTCTTGAGTAAAACGCTTGACCTGGTTTGACTGTAAAGTGAACGTCCATGCGGCATCGTTTTGGTTTTGATCCCTAAGCCTTACTGGGCAGAGGCTGACAAATCAGCTCCGAGTCTCAAGGATGGCTTATTCATTATAAAAATATTGAATGCAATACTTTATTAAACTTAACGTCTTGGAAGAACTCGAAACTACAGTGAACAGTATTGACTATAGTATACAGCAGCGCTCAAGGGCAAGGATCGTTTGAAAGTGAAAGCTTGCGAAAGATATCTCCCTTTTGAATGGTTAGTTGGGCAAAAGAAGAAAAATATTAGATGTTCGATGAAAAAAAGAAAAAAAAATCGCGAAAGCAAATGGCTCGAACCTGCTCCCTCCGGCGGTCAACAAAGAATGAGACAAAAACTCTACCAGGGAACCAGGAGCTTACTTACTTAATTATATTGATAAAAATTATAATATTGATGATGTTTTTGCTCGAATCGATATGCATTTGCACAAGGACGAAGTAGGATATTCTTTTCGTGTAGCCGGCTTACCACAGCTTTCAAAGTTGTTATCGTGTCGGTCAAATAAAAGGTTCAGACCGTTTTTCGAAGAGTTTTTGGTATAAACTGAACATTTTAGTCCTGAAAGGCAGGCAACGCAGATACGCAAATGAACGACTCAACCACGTGCGTCGACAACAGTTTCGGTGGTGGCAAGTCGCATGTATTCCGCCTTCTCACAAGACCGCCAGCTACCTTAAAATCTAACGCAAACTGCTCTTAGCACTTCCATTAGCATTGCTAACTTTTAATTGTTACCAAATTCCGTCAGGGACACCAACCGAGGACCGCTCCCGGCACGCGACCTTGTTGAGCTGAACCTGATTTTGAAAAGTATTCTTTTTGTTGCTCTGACAACTGATGAAAATATTAGTAAAATCAGGTATTAAACCAACACGAAAGGAAAGTTTATTTAGCAAAACTATAGCCATTTACTATTGCTAATTCAATTATTTGGAGTGACCTTTTGGTAAAGGTTCAGGTTTATTTGTTTAATGCTGCCTTATCAACAAATAAAAATCAAACATCGAAAATACCAATAGAATCTTCATTAACTCTGCACGTTCACTAAGGTTCGGAATGAGGTTCATATTTCGTTCCATTACACTACGTCATACCCAGTGACGTCACAGCCAGTTCAATCACTGTCGTTATAACAGCGTTATACAATGAACCCTGCAGAGACACAACAACTCCGTTATATCCATTTTACTCCAGTTAACCACGTTATACCGAGTTCAAACCGAGCTGAGTTTGAGTAACCATATATACTCACTTCAGTCCCTTTAACTGTGTTGAACCAGTCACCGCTTACCGTTATATCAATCGCAGATGGTGACCGCTGAACAATAGTTCAACCACGTTATACCACATAATAGTTTAACCACGTTATAACTTGTCTTTCTATGTTATTGTTAGTTCAGCTTGAACCATGAAATACCATGTTAAGTTTTATAACGGTGAAATAATTGTTTCTGTAATTAATTTGAACTGGACCCCTAAAATTCGTAGATTGTTTGAAGTAAAGTCAGGAAAGCCAAAGTGTGTGACCATTTAATAGTCTCTTGTTCCAAAACTAGCACGTAACAAAGGTAAAGAGGGCAAAAGGCGTCAATTTCCATGGGAACTACAATACCTACCTGTAAACTACAATACCTACCTGTAAAGGTAATTTTAGTTACACTAAAATGTTCCTGTTCTCAACCAATCAGATTGCAGGATTTTCTTAGGCTCTTATCAAGTATATCTGCTTATCCGTGGTCCAAACTACGAGTACGTACAACATGCTATCAGTTGTATTTTCAAGGAGAAAGTCCACTAGTCTGAGATACAATACACTTTTATTTCAGTAGCCTAATAACTATCAGTTAAGCTATGAAGTGCTATCAGTAACGCTAATAAAGAGGAAAAATGTAAGAAATTAGAACTATATAATATATAAAAACATAAAGTATATTGGCTAAACTAATGCTAAAGATTACCATTACCTTCAAAGCTGTATACACTGTTCTCTTCCGGTCCCCCGGTTCCATTGCGGCATCCCGAGGAGCGTCCGTACTTGGTATAAGTCATCTTTGCGTGTGCGCCGCCAACACAGCTGGTATGGTTGTAGATCCCAAATACAGAGTAGCCCTGGTGACGAGCCTTCTGTGCACATCTGACCAATATATCACTCCGGGAGTAAGCGGCGAAGGACATTTGATCAGTGAAGTTGATCATAAGGATGTCCATGGCTTTGGATGAGCCGCGACTGTCCACATTTTCCGTCCAGCAACCCAAATCTTCAAGTGCTGTAAACACAGAAGGTTTTCTCCCATAAGGCGATTCAAATGTTAATAGTTATCGAATTTACAACTAAAAAACCCCTAAGGGATACAAACTGTTCCTCACCCCCTTCTTTGTCAGTTCTTTATCAAATCGGAAGATCTCTGACAAAACGTTTTGTAGCCTAACGACAGATATTTAGTTGCTCTTTGAGTGTTAAAGAAATAACTGTCTAAATAGTACTCAATCCGGCTATAACGGGTTGGGAAAAACTTACGACCTTAACAAGTTAAGGCTCGGTTCGCTACAACTGATCGGGAAACAAACGATCTTAACTAACCAGCTGTAGCGAGTTGGGTTCCCCCTACGAGTTTATACTGGGGTCAGGTCCTTAACTAGTGGTTGTAACTGGTTGATCTATCCTCCAAAAGCTGACCCGCTGGTCAAGCTAAGACTGGCGCAAGCCTAATGGTATGTCGGACGGCAGTCTAACATAAAGGGATCCTCGCAAGTTTGTAACTTCCCGCATACTGTTTGGGCCAGTCGTTAGGGTGCCGGTCAGCCGGATCAACAATCAAAGTAGCAAAATACTCTACTTTGACTTCTACAGTCAGTTCTACAGTTTCCACTTCCTAATCTTACATGAGAATGTTGAACCTTCAACAGTCAGTCGGGTTGAGAGGCCTAACAAGGTTCTCTCTCAACCTTGTAGTGGGAAAGGCAATAAACTAAACAAAACTTGCACTTCATTTTAGATGCACCTGTTTTTGCCACCGGTTTGCAGTCCCTTTCGCCGACTTGTAATGGTGGACTTGTACGATTTTGAGCTCAAACGTGGACGCAAGTTGGTGTAAGTTTCGCTTATTTGCTTTAACTTACAAACAAATTAAAATGACGAACAATCGAGTTGTCTGGCCTTACCAAGTCGACCTTTAATAGCAATTTTGACCTTCATTTAATTCAAAGGCCAAAATTTTGTATTGGCTCTGTAACGATTTATTTGGTGTCTCTGCCTGAAATGTTGACAAACGTTGTACAATTGGTCTAGGATTCAATGGGTCGGAACCACATGAAGATTGTTGTTTAAGATTACTTTTTTTAGAAAAAAATCTTGCCTTCTGTACAATTCAAAGTTTATCAAAAGGTTAAGCTTGAGACTGGACTTACCATACTTACCATAACGACCGCTGGTCACTGTTGTCATGATCACAAATGTCACCAGTAGAGCGTTCATGTTCCTACGGTGTTCTTGTCTTAGTGAAGTGTACTTGAAGTATATGAAATAATCTACCAAAAGTATCAGCATATGAGAATAAAAGGAAACTAACGTTACGTTGTTACTTTTCGTGATGTTACACGAAAGTTTTTAAATATTTTATTAAAGTTATTAAAATTATTTGGTAGGCCGGGGTTTGGTAGGTGAAATTGAGAAAGTGGAATCAATCATCATTCTTAATCAAGCCAGAAAATATTTTACCTCCTTGTTTATATAATGCAAAGTAAATTGGTATCTTCCCAGATATTTACAACTTGGGTTTGAATAATAGACGGCGCTTTTCATTTGTCGGGTCCGGTTCGCCTGAGAGAACTG
The DNA here is from genome assembly GCA_025403605.1 of Parazoanthus darwini. Taxonomy (NCBI): domain Eukaryota; kingdom Metazoa; phylum Cnidaria; class Anthozoa; order Zoantharia; family Parazoanthidae; genus Parazoanthus; species Parazoanthus darwini. The sequence goes on along the minus strand of JAOBYF010104447.1, from coordinate 3,997 downwards.
GTTCTGGTCTCTGTTTATGGAAAGATCAAGAATTAAACGAGCGTGTATATTTTTTTGCCACCATGACAGCCCCCAAACTCTCGCATTCCTTCCCACCCGAACGACAGATCTCTCTAAGCCATATATAGGGCCAGTCTGGCTGGCAACAATTCCGATAGTTGTCGCCTTCGACATTAGCCCGACAAATGGAGAGCACCGATAGGCTAACACTTTTATAGACTGATGCTAGAAATAAAACGTACATTTGGTTTTCATTTCACCATACCTGCAGTGGTACTAAATACTATTTTAAAAAGTATCAAACAGAAATTCAACAGTTACCTGCTTTTTCAATTCAAAACCTAAACAGCCTCATAGATGGTGTATTTGATGCCATTAGCTTGCGCTGGAGACTGATAACCGAGCAACAGAGAGAAACTGACCCTGGCTTTTCAACAAACAAACCTGCTGTACCTGCTGTAACCTGAACATTTGTTTGTTTCGGTCGACAAGTTGTTGACTGATCTGATGTTTACTGATCTTTTTGTTTTACAAAAGGCGATAAAGTGCGAAGCAGGTGGCACGACAAAGACCGATCAACCGTGGGGACGACCTACCGAGGCCTGACACTTCCGGGTGCTGCCTCCAACGGCAAACCGAAAGTTTTACTCAACTGATAATTTATCAAAACATTTTTAAGTTATTGTCTTCCGCTTCAAACGCGCGTTTGGATGACAAGACCTCGCTGTACCTGAAGATTCTATTAAGATGTCGGCGGGTAAAATTTTTAGGAAATAGATTATAGGCCCGCCACTGAAACGTATTGAAAGACATCTTCAGATCTTGTCATTTCGAATTTTCTGTTTCAAGAGTCAGATTTGTAAATGTAAGCCGGCTGTACTTGGCTGCAGTATAAAATTATCACGGCATGCTCTAATGATTGTTTTAGAGAATTCACCAATAAAAACCTTTCGAACGTTATTGTTTTTTGCACAATGCGAGAAGAAAAATCCATCGTCCGAATCTCATCACGGTTTGCACCCGCTAATGACTGTGTTGTTCGTTCTTGTAAATTAGCATTTCTAGCGTTGCTCTCTGGGACCGTTTGAGTAGAAGGTTCAAGTCCTATTTTCGTTTCTGGAGTGGGGAATAGCTCATTTCCGAATTACAATCAACTGCCCACAAACAAAAGCATCGAGTCGAGGCCAAGTGCTCAAAAATACAACAAATGTATAATAAGTGAGCACCTAGCCTCGACTTGAAGGTTTTGTTTAAACGGTAGTATACAAATGTGGTTAAAAGTCTATGTATACTTGAAAATTAAACAGTCTTTTAAAAAACGAAAAATTAATAAATACATTTTTATTGAGTTAGTCTGCACCTATTTGCAAAGTATTGAAGACAAGACATCGTTCTGAAGGTTTTGCCGGAATGAACTTGGATATGCAGCTGAACATTTCAAAGGTTTGCTAAGAAAGGTATGTCAATCCAGACTATTGTTCTACTATTGTTCTGGCTGCCATAGTCTTAGCAAATGATACTGCGTCGCTGAAATTAAAAACTAGCATTATCTTTGTGCAATCCTGCCGGTGCGAAGGCAAGAGGGAAAATTACGCTTCAGGATGAGTTCTTGTTTGAAAAGCGACTCATTCTTTTCCATTCGACAAGCAACAAGAAACGATGTGTCCTCCATCGCAAAGTTGATTCGAGTAAGTTCAGTAGCACAGTCATCTATAAGTAGTAAGTTTAGTTCTTCCAAGAAGACGCTGGGTAAAAGGAATGCCGTTAAAATGAAATACGATATACCAACGTAATTTAAAGCAACTATATACTAGCAGAACGACTTTTTTAAAAAAAAAATCTGTAAAAGTGTGCATCGATGAAGGTCAGCTGATACTGGTGTTGTCTGCAGTATTACTAAACCAGTCAGTTTCTGAGAAAAAAAAACAAAATTATCTCTTTCCCTTCCACTGGGGAAGCATGTCTAATATAGTACTGACCTGTTAGAGAGCTTTAAGACCTACCATTTAAAAGCAAAACAAGCTTGTTACTCACATCCTGGGCTGTGTCCTGCAATATTGAAATTATTTCTCGGAAATATTAAGAACTGATTTTTGTCTATCACAAGACTGCGGCCTAAAAGGACTAAAACATTAACTGATCACAAATGAAGATATAATTACACTCCTTCGTATCGGAAACTAGTTCAGAATGATTTATTTTGAGTGATAATTTCATATTACTGCAAAAGGACGATGTTGGCTACTACACAAAAATGAAAAGTAGCGAAATACTAAGTTGTATTTACCATTTGTTAATATGCAGGGTTTAGCAGAGTTTCTGGGAGAACCTGAAAAGCTAAAAGTCGGTGAAGAAGGTAGAATTTGTGTTTTCTTGTAACGGTATTAACGAACGTGGACGGCTCGACGGTTAAAAAGATTGTGACAGACTCTAGCTCACTTTCAAAATAATCCGGGGGAAACTTTCCAACTCCTGATATTTATCTGTCCTCACTAGCGCCTAAAAATTATTAAACAGAACAGCTACTTTAATCACGACTTCAATATCTGTATCTGTATATTACTGTGCTAAACGCCAAAACTGGTTGGCACAGGAAAGTCAGCAGTTTACTTAACAGTAATAATAACTAGTTTGAACAAGATCTTCGATGTCAATTCGATCATTTGTTAATAAGTTTTTGAAACTGTCCAGTGAGGGAGCATTTCTAATTTCATCAGGTAGATTGTTCCATTCAGGGATGGTTCGATGGAGAAACGAGGATCGGTAACAGTTTTTGTTAGTTCTTACGTTTCTCTCAATAAATATAAAATGGGACTCTCTAAAACAACATCTGTGAGTCACAACGGTTCTTTTATTCTAAATTAGTCGCATAAAATTAGTATAAAAAGACAAAGAAATCACGAAACTGAAAAACAAAAAATGGAGGAGGGTGAAAAGAGTACATGCTGAGTCTGTTTAACCACATGAACCAAAAGCAAAAAGGGCAACAACGCACCCAAACCACTGATATCCATATAAATTACCGGTCCGTTTAAGATTAGTTGACATAGTTATTTTCTAAACCTGACCATGTTGTCATACTCATAATGTTATTCTTGACTGGATTCTGTTTTTTCAGAGTTACTGCGTGACGGGTTTGGAGACAATCCCCTGTTCCACTGTCTGGTGGCTGAAGAAACAAGGAGCACTGCAGAAGGTTTGGCGCTTACTAGCATTTTGAGTTGTTACCCTATTTCTCGCTTTGTCATGGTTTTTTGCGTGGAGGGGGGAGGGGGGCAAACTGATTGCAAAGGAGAAGACGGGCTATTGTAGGGCCTGTCATTATAATGTCATCACCAATTAAGCACTTATTAATGCACAGTTAAGAAGATCATGGGTTAATTAGTAATGCTGCCAAGTATCAAACGAATATACGTAAAGATAACGATTTGACTGTGGGGGCCGAATTCCCCCCGGTCTTCCAAGCGCCAAAAATAGCCCGGCCTGGATAGGGTTAACACTAAGAGAAAATCTCCATATATTTTTATTTTGGGATTAACAAAGAAGAGCGGTTTGTTTACATTTCAGTCGTCGAAGACTAGCCAGGGGTATATTAGGAGCTGGACTCTGTAAGGCTCAAAAACGTCCAGTTAACACGTACAGATTTTCAACGAGAAACTACTCTTGATGGCGAGCTACATGTATGTACAACAAGCCCAACACGAGATAACGTAACAAGCAAACAACAATGAAACACAACATAGTGCAACTTATTACAACACGGCACAACGTAACGCAACACAACACAACTCAATGCAATGCAACATAACACGATGCATTACAACATGACACAACAAAACACATTGTAACGCGGCACAACACAACTCAACGTAACACAACACAACTCAACACAACCGTCATCATAACTCAACACAACACAACACAGCACAACACAACACAACACAACACAACACAACACAACACAACACAACACAACACAACACAACACAACACAACA